>JAVIWB010001341.1:0-214502 GCA_031893035.1 Dermolepida albohirtum | reverse complement strand
TTGTGGACATAAAAACATTTTAAAACTTTTGTACGCGTATTGCACAGCTGCTCTTACATTTTTCTTTTGATGTCTTAAAGGAAGTGATCCTGCATAAAATTTATTGCATGAATATTCCAGGAAAAACATGTCTTGTGATGGATTTAGAAATAGCAGTTGATTTTTGCAAGTCGTTTCCTCTTATTTATTCATATCTTTGAGACGATTTAATAGCAAGAATATAAAATATTTAGCTTTTTTAATTTGTTGTTTTGGCATCTATTTATAAAAATTATAATTTATTATTATTTTTTTTAACAAATATAGTGCTAAAGCATTAGAAATTTAATTATTTTGTGATCAAAATAATCCGATAAACCGAGGAAATGGTAATCGAAAAAATGGTTCATTCGAATATTGTCCAGATGTGTCTATTTCACTTCTTTTTCTTCAAGTCTATGCTTCCTATGGATAACAAGCGCCTGCCTCTGTCGTCCACTATACAGAACGACAAAGCGAGAAACGCGTCTATCTCGCTTGTCGATAACTATGTTATTAGAGCGTATAAGACAGACGCATTGCGTAACAGCTATTTGCCAATTAAAAGCATGTTAAAAGGAATCATTCTATTATTAATAACACCCTATCTACTACACATGTTTCACCGATATCACGATTCCTTGGTAGCGTCTATCATTTCGATACAGAAAAATAATGGATAACAAGCGCCTCCCTCTGTCGTCCACTACACTGAACGACAAAGCGAGAAACGCTTGTTATCCATTATTTTTCTGTATCGAAATGATGTGATAGACGTTGCCAAGGAATCGTTTATTAATAACACAAATCTGCCTGACGATCCGTGATATCGGTGAAACATATGTAGTAGATAGGGTGTAATAATAAAATGATTCCTTTTAACATTCTTTTATGCTTTGTATGTCTTGCAACCGTACTACTTACTTAATGTTTCCTCACTACTTTACGGTATAGGGTTTTTTTAGGAAGGACTGCCCAAAGAAATGTACAAATTGTAGATTAATTTCTATACTTACTGTGACCAGTAAAATACATGAAAGTATACTTATAAATAAACTTAGTAGAATAGCACAATCAGCAATAAATGATAAAACTGAGGAACAATTTTTAACATTTTTTGTTGATTTCGATTTTTCAGCTGTTTCAAAGTTAAACAAACAGACTTATTTGAAAACTGTAGTTGGTTTTTTCATATCACGTCAAGTTCTTTCTCTACAACTTATATTAATGTGACCACTTAGTGAGCAAAGTGAGCGGTTCCACCAAAATTTGAAGATGATGGAGGCACGGTATCATGGTAAATGTGATATGTACATATGATAGCTGGCTATTATTGGAGCATCAAACGAGATTGTCTACATATTGAACACTCCAACAGAAGCTATAAGCGAAAATTTTAGTCATAATATCGCCAAATTAAATCGGGGATTTCAAAGATCTTAATTCAAAAAACTCTACATGAAAAATTGTGTGTAAAAAAATTAGTTTCCCGTTGGATACCGCATCTGTTGATTGAAGAATAGAAAGCAGCTAGGGTGAATTGGTGTCAAAAACTCTAGATCGCTTCAACGCCGGTAACTAAAAACGTATGCAACATTGGTCAGTGGTGATGAATTTTGGATTTTCTCATACGAGCCAGAAAATAAACGCCAGTCGCGTATGTGGGTGTTTCAAAGCGAAGAAAAGCCGACAAAAATTATCCGTTCTTGAAGTATCTCCAAAAGGATGGTTGCGACATTTGTCTCGAAAGCAGGTCAATGCACATGATCAAAGAACTGTTACTGTTGATTGGTCCTTTGTCGCAAGCCGTCGCTAAGCTTCGAAAAATCGACCCCGAATGACGAATTATTTGCTACCAAGACAATGCAAGTTCGCACACAGCACGCAAGATAATTGAATTTTTAACGTAACAAAACGTCGAATCCTCCGTACAATCCGAGCCTAAGTCCCAACAATTTCTTTACCTTTCCAAAATTCAAGAACGGATTGCGTGGTCAAAGGTTTCAGTCGTCTGAAGGAGCAGTTGATGCCTTCAAAAATGCAATTTCGACTGTATTAACAAACGAGTGGAACAAGTGCTTCTAGAGTTGGTTCGAGCGCATGCAAAAGTGCGTTAATCATCGTGGAGAATACTTCGAAAAATAATGAAGTCTTTAGAACCTATCTACTGTTTTATTATAGTGTTATATGCAAAACTTAAAAGATAACCCATGATGAAAGAGCTTTACTACTTATATGAAGGCAATTTAATTTACAGAAATTATGTATAGCCTTGGCATGAATCAAATTATTCTCTGTATCTAAAGCAGTATATTTGGAAATTTTTTCCTTCATTTTCCTTTCTATGGATATTTTGTTTGGCTTTAGGTTAATGTTACCCATTTCCACCAGTCTGGTACAAATAAAGTTTACCCATGTACCAGGCTTACACCTTCGAAAGCCAAACACACAATAGTATGCGTTTGGCATTGGTGTAGATTTCAGGTGTGACTCTGCGAATCATTATCTGCTGATGATGACAACTTAGTTGTAGAAATACGTATACAAAATACGAAAATTATTGTGAAAACAAGTAATAAGTTTAATTGACTAATTTAATCTACCATCTTATACTTAGAAAAATATAAAATCCAGATCAAGTTCTACTTGCCTCCGTATATAGAAACTGTTTTCATCCAATTCACTTCCTCTTACTAATTTTACATAATTTTCTTGTTACAGGTTAACAACAGCAAAGAAAACTTTTAAATCGAGGTAAGTGAAAAATGTTAATTGAAACTGTAACTACAATTACTGTTATTCTCCGCTTATGCGAGATGAAAAATTTTAAATAACTTCATTAAAATGAGTTAAAATCGAAAAGTAGAAAGATAATCTCCGCATGGCATAATTGAATAATAGGATTAGACATTGTGACCGACTACAATGCAATGGAAAGTATTTTGGGCAGGGAAAACGGAAGACGTAGAAGTCGAAGAGAAGCGGGCCTCTCCGCACAATATGGGGATTAAGTAACTCGAGATGGACTTCTGCTATTAATATAAATATATGTGATCGTGTATAGAGATTATCGGAGAAAATGGAATGACGGGTTTGGTTCCGTATCCTTCCGTATTTCGCTACATTCGCATTTCGTTGAGTTGAAGTTTCAAATGTGAAGAATATTTTCTGAAAAACTAATATCTTATTTGCATTATTTTTTTGTAATTAAGTAGATTTTAAAAACCACAATATCTTGACGTACAAGTATTGACGAGTTTGTGATGTTAAAGGTATTTGCAACGTTGACAAGTTAGTTTTGTCAAAAACAATAGTGGTGTCTAATATCTTTAATATATAGTAATAGAGCGGTCAATTTTTGTAAGCGCGACAGAAGAGGATCCGTTGTAGTAAGTAGTATGTACCAATAAATATATAGCATAGCCGTCTGAGCAGGGCGAATACTATCGGTCGGCCTGAATAAGTAATATATACGAAGCCTTAATTTATTTATAGTTCTTAATACATAGCACAACTTGGATGAGATTTTAAAAAAATCTTCCTCATAGGAGAGGAAGGTTTTGGCACATGATTGTCGAAGATATCTAAGATTTACTGGTGGAAGAAGAAACCAACGAAACAAATTTTGTGGAAGTGACATCAATGTAAATTCAGATCACGATAGACACAGATGAAGACGAAGAAATTAAACATTTTACTCTATAAGCCTTAAAAAAGGTATAGATTTAGCCGAACAGTGGGAATTAAATCACTTAAATGTACATCCTTCCGTTGAAAGAAGAATAAAGTTTAAGAGAGAACTCCACAAGTACGCCATATAAAAGAATTTATAAAGATTTCTCAGCTAAAAGATAGCAGTCTAAAGTAACAGATTTTTTTGTGAAAAGTAGAGTTTGGAACTCAAGATAATGCTGAAGAAGGTTTAGAAGATGAGGATGTCTTGTCAAAAAGAAAATGCCCTCGGTTAATAGTGCTTATTACCGAAGATGAAGAAAACATTATATAATATACATTAATACGTAATAATTCTCATGAAAATTGGTTTAATATATTTCTCTCAATCATAAAAATATAGTACTGTCTTTTTCTAATTTTTGGGATCTAACTTAGCATTTTGCAACCTTCAAATATTTGAGACGCAATTTTCAATTACAATTCTCATAGTGTCTCCTCCTCTTCCCGCCACCCTCATACAATAACCTTCGTATCTCCGTATTTTTTTTAGTGAACTTCTTAAAATGCCGAGAGGAAAACCAACAAGTTTAGGAAAAAGTTCTGTAATTTTTGCTTTTCATCAAAAAAATTCAATTCGTCAAAATTCTGAAAAGACACATGTTAATAAATCGACTGTTAGTGGTATCATTCGGCGACATCAACGCACGGGCAGTTTAAGAGATCCAGCACGTTCAGATCGAAAGCGAATAACATCTCGCACCGATGATGAGCGTATAAAATTGCTGAGTAAACGAAATAGGAAACTGATAGCACCCGAAATCACCACAGAAATGAACCACGAGCGAACAAGAAAAATTTTTGTTACTACGGTGAAAAGAAGATTAAAAGCTGCAAATCTTGACGGCCGCGTTGCTGTAAGAAAAACCTTACTTCGACGGGGAAACAGGCAGAAATGACAACGATGGGCAGAAACACACAGATATTGGACACTGGATGACTGGAAAAGGGTCTTAAGGACTGGCGAATCAAAGTTTGAAGTGTTTGGACTGTCAAGGCGTGTTTTTGTAACAAGAGCGAGTGGTCCAAGAATGCTGTGGGATTGTATAGTGCCAACCGTTAAACAAGCAAGAAGTTCTGTGCTTGTTTGGGGTTGCTTTTGCTGCGTCGGCACAGGAGACATGAAGCGAATCGAGGGTATTTTGCTAAAGGAGGGTTACTTACAAATTTTGCAAGAAATTGCAATACCATCGCGGCTACGTTTAATCGGCAAAAATTTTGTGTTCATGCAGGACAACGACCCCAAACACTCGGCAGTAATATGTAAGAATTTCTTAAATAGCGAGCAACACAATAATACCTTACAAATAATGACATGGCCACCGCAAAGCCTCGACTTAAACCCCGTAGAATTGTTATGGGATGAATTGGACAGGAGAATCCGAAAAGTGTGTCCCACATCAACAAATTACTTGTGGAAGATATTGCAAGAAAAATGGAATAGTATACCGATTAGAGTCTTTAAAAAAACTCGCGAAACGGATCCTCGAATGGTACGGGCTCTTTTGCGCGCAAAAGGGAGTTTCTCCGATGAGCGGAATGTTGAAGATTTGTTTATTTAACTTTAGAATTACTTTAATTTTTGTTATTAACTTTATAAATATCCATAAACAATGCAACGAAAATTTAAAGTTTCGATTTAAATAAGTTTAACTGTTTTACCTTTTTAAAAATTTGTGTCCGACTACGGACGGTAGTATACGTACAATTTCTCATAATATTATACCGCAAACGCAGGGGAGATTTTTTTGCTTCAAACGAACGATACCAAATAAAGAAAAATGTCCCAGCACCAACCCAGAAAACAGCACAAGAGACGTGACTGTATCTATTTAACGAGGAACGCATTCGCGATATGACTACGTCGGGAAACCTTGCGAATATTATCATTTCAGCTTGGCAAATGCATTTATCTAAATGAGATGAAATAATAAATGTAGCGGAGGTAAATACGTTAGTAGTGAGCGTGCATTTCTCACGTGCGAATGAATGAGGCTCACGATCTCTTCCTCAAAAGTCCTCCATTTATATACTCAACATACATACATATATGTATATATACATATATATCTATATCTATATTGTGCATATACATATATATTCATTTTCAAACCTTCTCTCATCAACATTTCTGCGGATGAGTTTGTTTCCATGTGTGTGTGTGTGTGTGTGTGTGTGTGAAAATTACCAAGCACTGCTGTTTCCAACGAGCGAATGCAGGTTCTCCACTCAGAGGTGTGGCACCGGCAAGATTTAATTTAATTTGTCGCCTTGCTGTTACGAATGTCTCTCTGTACGTGTGTATGTTTGTGCTGTTTTCCTGCTGTTGCCGCTCGAGGGTCCAATTAGTGCTCCAACCTATGGCAGACACCTTCGTCCTATAAGCGTATCGAGACGTGTTTGTGTGCATGCTTTTCAACGCTTATTTTTCATCTTGTAACGAAGCGTATCGTAAATGAAGTGGTCTTGGTCTTACATTACATTCATGCATGCACTCGGTATCTTTGCAGCGTTCGATGATGGCGACGAGACGACGGGAGGAAGTGTGTTTTCGCGTTATGTAATTTTATAATTAAAAAATTCAGTCTCGAAAAGTCGAATGAAATGTTAAATATTAATAGGAAGCAAATAGGTTCGT
Organism: Dermolepida albohirtum; assembly: GCA_031893035.1. NCBI lineage: Eukaryota > Metazoa > Arthropoda > Insecta > Coleoptera > Scarabaeidae > Dermolepida > Dermolepida albohirtum. Next base: position 208,114 of record JAVIWB010001341.1, on the reverse strand, counting down.
TTCAATTTCAAAACGAGGTTTATTATAAAGGAACTCATACATTTCTTCAAGTAAAAGTCATACATCTTGATTTAATGCTTGTTAATAAAATCTGTAAACTGTTATGTAAACGTACCGTCAGTTTCAAATTAAATGTCAAGGGAAAGAAACTGTCGCAAGTAATAAGTTGAGCGATACGAAGCTGAGATTATTTTGTACACAATTTTAAATTAAGTCCTGTTATTGAAGTCTCTGGTCAAATTACAACAAATATAAACCCGAAACAAGTCTCTGGTTATGACCTAATTACTGTCGAAGTCTTAAAACAACTTCCAAGAAAAGCCATTCTGAAACTTACAAATCTTATTAATGCATCCTTCAGATTGAAGTACGTCCCCAACTATGGAAAGTGGAAGAGGTCGTCATGATCCGCAAACCAGGGAAATCCCTGTTTGATGTACCATCGTATAGACTTATGTCGTTATTGTCAATTATTTCAAAACTATATAAAAAGCTGCTCCTCCAGAGACTAGAATCTACAATAAAAGAAACGAACTTGATTGCAGATCATCAGTTCGGTTTCAGAGAAAACCATTCGATTATTAACCAAATTCAGAGAATCGCCATCATGGAAAAATCTCCAGAAGAGAAAAAAGTCTTCCTCAATGTAGCTTATGCATTTGATAAAGTTTGTTTCTTTAACTAAACCTGTTTCAGCCAAGATAATACGCACAACTTTTACAATACGCAGACTGTCGCAGAGAAAATCGACCTTTTTTAAAATAAAAACGAAAGCTTACTATTTTCGTAAAATTCATTTATTTTATTCAAAGCAATCGCATTCGGCTTCACTACAATATTTTATACGGTCAATTAACATATCGAATGAATTTTTAAGTTCATCTTTAGAGATGTACTTCAAGATCGCTGTCGACGCCTTTTTAATAGCTTCGACGACAGCATAACACTGTCCTTTCATCAGCAAGTATAGTTTGGAGAATAGATAGAAATCACAGGGGGCCAAATCCGGTGAATACGGTGAACGGTTGATGGTTCAAATGCCATTTTTAGTTAGAAAATCAGTGATAGGCGTCGAGCGATGAGATGGTGCATTATCATGTAACAAACGTCAGCTACCGTTTTCATGATATTGAGAGCGCACACGACGAATACGCGCCAAAAGACGCTTCATAGCACCAAGGTAATATACAGCAGTGAGTGCTTGACTAGTTGGTACAAATTCTTTGTGCACTACGCCTTTCGAATCCTAAAAACATTGTCTTCACTTTCGACTTCTCCAAACAGCTTTTTTTCGGTTTTTCTTCGCTTTGATGCTTCCATTCAGGGTTTTGACGCTTGGTCTCTGGATCATATTGAAAACCATGACGTCTTATCGCCAGCTACAATGGAATACTTGAAGTTTTCGTCCTTTTTTGAGTCTTTAATCAAGTCTGTACAATGTTGAATTCAGTGAGCTTGTGTGGTACAAACCTTGCATAAATCTTTCACAGTTCCAAATGCTGTGTCAAAATGCGATGAATTGAGTGCTTGGAAATATTTAATTCCATTCCCACATATCACAATGAGGATTTCGTCTCATTTCTGATAAATTCACGCATAAGTTCGATATTATTTTCCGTAACCCCAGTTTTTTTTTGCACCAGAATGTTCGTCGTCATTTATGTCCGCACGACCGCCTTTAAATCGTTTGTACCACTTATACACACTCGTACACCATAAACACGCATCACCATATATTTGTGTCATCAAATTAAATGTTTGAGTAAACGATTTACCGAGTTTAAAACAGAACTTGATATTTGCTCTTTGTCCAAAATTTATTTTTCGATCAATGCCCCAAATACACACTGTTACTTTATGCGTAGTTTCTCTGCTTGTAATGGTGCAAATGTCATGATATTTTGACATAACATTGGTGAAAGATCTACTTTACCGACGCATTTTTTTAAATAGATGGTGCCAGTGAGAATTACTATTTTAAAAAAGTTTGATTTTCTCTGCGACAGACTGTGTATTATCTATCAGAAAAATATTTTAGAATTAAGCATGGAGATGCTTATTTTGAATTAAAAGAAATCAGAGTAGGGGTTCCGCAGGGTACTGAACTAGGTACAGTACAGCATCTATTATATACCAGTGATATCCTAAGATTCGAACATGAAACAATGGCAACATTTGACGATGACACCGCAGTCATTGCTATCGGAGGAGATCACGAAGAAGCTGCAGGAAAATTATAAACATACGTCGATAAAATTAACACCTGGTTTTAGTATTTTGTGTCGTCTATAATTCCTAAGCAGACATACAACACTATCTTTAATACTTCCAATTTAACAGTATACTCCCCGCCTAACACACACTTTCCAATATCTTTTAAATAATTACGTCGAAGGATGTATTTTGATCGAACTCTGCGTTAGAATATAGTTTACTCTACAAATACTAGAATAATAATGCAATATTTAATAAACGAAATAAGTTTAAATTTTAACAATGCATGTGTTCATTGCAAAAATAGAAAGCTTTGTCGTTACAATTCTTAGCACTTCGAACTGAAAAATAACGTTGAAAATCTTATAATTTAAATCTAATCAAAACAATAACCACAATTTAAATGCGCATAAACGAAGGGGCGTCTGGGTCACGTGTTGTGACGTCATCGTATCTATTATCGACACGGTCTGCATGTCAACATATTCATGAGGTGTCATGGCCAGAGCCAATATCGCCACATCTAATAATCTAGATGTCGCCTTGTTTGGATTTGACTCTACAATGGAATACGCACACACACATACTTAAACGTGATGAGTATGTGTCTGTGTATATATATATCATACATACAGAGAGGTCAGAAATTCACGGAGTCTTATCTTTAAGCTAGCTGGAGCATTATTTCTTTTGGTTTTCAAAAGTATTTATTGAACATAATTAAATGGCACATTATTTTATTCTAACGAGCAAAGTAAATAATATTGTTCATATTAATTATTCAAAAAAGTACTTATTACATTTTGGTGCGACGTGGTGCATTACCGCATTATCGCATCATTTAATCATTTTCTTTTAATACATACTACTTTTTTGATTTCCAACGTGTGGCATAAGTTTAATACATGTTTCTAAATTTAAATATACAAACTGCATATTGTGGAACTGTATATATATATATATATATATATACAGTTATCTGCACGTCTAAATTTGCTGAAATATCAATTTATGCGCTAAATAAAAGAAATTCAAGTTTACTGAACTTTTTATTCCAAAATGTTACGTAACTATAACAATGATTAATATTAAATTAAATTTCTTAATAACAAAGAGCAAGTAAAACTGTTTATATTCTAGGACAAACAAAATAATTGTGCATTAAAATAGCAGTCATACCAAAATACAAACTAAATGTCATTTTTACTTAGTTAATTGGATTGAAACACTTAATATTTTGTTGATTGACTTTTATTGTTTATCATCTCTTGACATCTGTGGGGCAACGAATTCACCAGTTGCCTACATGTCTCTGCTGAAATTGATTGCTATTAGGCTTGGTATATTCTCCATAGATCGTCAATATTTGTGGTTTAGCAGTCTTTCTCAACTCCACCCAAAAATTTTTAATAGGGTCTAAGTCTGGCGATTGAACTGGCTAACCCAAAACGAGAATGTTATTGTCTCGAAACCATGTTTTCGCATTACGAGAAACATGCTTCGGATTGTTATCCTGCATAAAAACAATCTTAGTGGCATTTCTTCCTCTGCATATGGTAAAAGAACAGTTCGTAATATGTTCACATAGACATCAGCATTCATTATGCCTTCTATCTTGTGTAAAGGGCCGTACTATGAAAAACACCCCCACAGCATGATGCTTGAGCTTCCGAATTTGATCGTATTTTTGGTGTACTAGTGTTGAAATGCTGTCAATGGTGGTCTTCGTGTGTGTTGTTGGTATGCACCTGAATTAAATAAAACTATTTTCAATTCATCAGACCATTACGCCATCTTTTTCGTCCCATTGTACATGTTCATGAGCAAAAGACAATCTACTTTGTATTTCCCTTGTATTTAATGATGGTACCATCCTAGGTCCTCTTGCACGCAACTTTTCTTGAATCAATCTTCATCTAATAGTAGAGGTGCTTATACAAAGGTGTAACTCACTTTTAATTGCAGATGAACTTATGAACGGTGTCTTCTTTGCACAAGTTATAACGTTTTTGATTTCTCTAGGACTAGTTTTTCTTTCTCCACAACGATTTTCTTTCACTTTTATCCAGTTCTTAGTGTTTACAATCATTTTCACAGAACATGAGAGCGTATTTTGTATAAACTTGTAGCTTTCGCCTCTATTAAATAGTTTGAGTATAATTGCTCTTTTTTTCGAGGAACAAGTTTTGCTCGGCCCATATTGCAACAGAAATGGATGATTAAAAAATTATTCTGCAACAGATGGAACTTTATATGTTCGCGTTGTGTGCCACCAGCTATGGTAAACTGTTTTAATATATATGTACATAGGCAAATAACAATGCATTACTAGAAAATCAGTAATTCCCCTTCATGTTCGGTACTTTACCGGAAGACATATACATATATTCAGGGATTCTAAATAATTTCAATATAGCTGCATCAGAATTGTCCGTTGCAAATGTTTTTTGTAAGTATTAATTTAGGACTGCTGTTTCCGTGCACGTGACTGTTTATATATACATATAATGTAATATTTGTTTTTAAATAAAAATATAGTTACAATAAACTCCTGATATTTATTTTCAATTGAGAAAGTTTGCTTTTCTAAATATGTTTTAAGTTGTTTGCACTGTTTTCAAGCCGCATACTCCTAAAATGTTTGCATAAAGTAGTGATGTTATGGGGTAAGCAAGGAATAGAGGGTTCTCTGTTTTTTAAAACAGATTTTACGTTATGATTTGGGACCCCAACTTTAAAAATTGACTGACAACAGCAAATCATCTGTACATTTCTCACAAAATCTTTAATAAAGATAAAAATCGTCGCATGGACCATTCTACAATCTTGTAAACTTAGCTGCCTTTTATATATGTACTTACGTATCAATAACTGTTTAGTTGATTGTTAAAATTGATATATTCTACCATATATTTATATAGTATGTTTAGGTGTAATAAATATAGGCTAAGAGTACGGGATTATAACTCTTATTTGACAAAGTATTGAATATTGCAACTGTTTCTCTAGATTTTTTTTTGAATAACTTTTTAGTTGGTAAATTTTGATGTATTCGAAGATTAACAAAGAAAGGTAAATAAAATCACTAACCACATCAATGTACATATTTTGTATACATGTTTCGACAACCAAGTTGTCATCATCAGAAGATAATTAATTACAGAAAACGGTCTGCGTTGCTATCGGGGTTTCTATTTGTTTTGAAATACATTTCCAACATATCGAATTTTCTTCATTTGAATATTTATATGCCATTACCAGTACTTATTAATCTTAATGCTCAATAATAATTTCTTATCAATAGCTAGGAGTACACAACGTTAGTATAAAAAGGAAATGTGTTTATTTTGTGTTTGTTTCAAATCTTCTAAATGCATTTTTGTTACTGTTACTGTTGTTAATGGTAACCCAACGGATTCTGAACGATAATACACAGTCATCGCAGAGACAAGAGAACCTTTTTAAAATATGTAGTAATTCTTGGTGGCGCTATCTATTAAGAAAAATATGCGTCGGTAAGGTAGATCTTTTACTAAAGTTATGTCAAAATAACATGACATTTGCATCATTAGAAGCAGAGAAATTGGGCATAAAGTAACAGTTTGTATTTGGTATTGGTCGAAAAATAAATTTTGAACAAAGAGCAAATATCAAGTTCTGTTTGAAAGCCGGTATGGTGATGCCTGTTTATCACGTATGAATGTGTATGAGTGGTATGACCGATTTATAGACGGTCGTACGGACGTAAATGACGACGAACATCCTGGTGCAAAAAATTTGTGATTACAGAAAGTAATATCGTCAAATTTGTGCGTGAATGTATCAGAAATAAGCCGAAATCCTCATTGCAATATCTGGTAATGGAATTAAATATTTCCAAAGATTCAATTCATCGCATTTTGACACAGCATTTGGGACTGAGAAAGATTTGTGCAAAGTTTATATCTCACAAAGTAACTGATGATCAAAAATTACTCCGAATTCAACATTGTACAGATTTGATTAAAGACTCAAAGACGGACGAAAACTTCAGGTATTTCATTATGACTGGTCATGAGTCTTCAATATGATCCAGCAACCAAGCGCTAAAGCTCTGAATGGAAGCATTCAAGCGAAGAAAGACCAAAAAAAAGCAGTTTGGAGAAGTCAAAAGTGAAGACAATATTGAATTGTTTTCATGATTCAAAAGGCATAGCGCACAAAGAGTTTGTACCAACTAGTCAAACAGTCAATGCTGGATATTATTTTGGTGTTATGAGGCGTTTTTTGGCGCGTACTCGTCGTGTGCGTCCTCAATATCGTGAAAATTGTAGCTGGCGTTTGTTACATGATAATGCACCATCTCATCGCTCGACGCTTATCACTGATTTTCTATCTACAAATGGCATTTTAACCATCAACCTTTTACTCCAAACTACATTTGCCGATGAAAGGACGGCGTTATGCCGACCGAGTCCATTAAAAAGGTATCGACAGCGATCTTGAAGGACATCTTTAAAGATGAACTTAAAAATGTTAATTGACCGCGCAAAACGTTGTGTTGAAGCCGATGACGACTACTTTGAATAAAATAAATGAATTTTACCAAAATGGAAGCTTTTGTTTTTCTTTTAAAAAAGTTCGGTTTTCTCCTCGACAGGCTGTGTATATTTGGCGTATTGTTATTCATTTATTTGAAATCACTTTGGCGCATTTTTCCAGTTACAAACATCTTAATTATACACCACATATACAATACAGTTTTGTCTTAACTTTTAGGTGGCGTAAGTTCATTTCATCTTCCTACTGAAAGACGTACTCATTCACATATTTCAGTAACCCCTTAGTTCTTGTTAACGACATAGAAAAATTCTGATTAAGCTCGAGTTGTTGATGGCGCGTCAATACCACAAATATAATAAGCCGAACAATATAAAATCAACCAAGTCACATCCGGTGCAATTATATGGGAGTGAGGAAATGTTGGGGTTGACAAGTCGATTGACCTAACGTGTGTTGAAGTTCGCTCCTACTAACGAAGGCCAGCAATTCACTTCATTTGGTATTCTAATTAATACGTTGTTTGAACCACCCCGGCCTGCTCAATCAGATCTCCAAATGTTATTAAAAAAGCGGTTATGGGTTACTTGATAAATGCGAAATAAAAACTTCCTTATGCGGGTCACAAGAAGTACTTTTACTTTAAGGAAATTATGAAATTCAAATAGAGATGATAGGCTATAAAAGAAATATATTTTAAAAGAAGATGAATTAATATGACTTTAGGAATTAAAATTATTTGTTAGCGTATCAAGTGAAGTATCTTCGAATGATACATTTAAAATGTAATGTAGAATTACATCATTGAGTTATCATGAAAGTTATCACTAAAGAAATGAAATTGAGCTGTGCGTAAGTAGTAATTTACTAAACGTGGTGAAAGACTTATTGTTTTAACCGTCTTCCGTGAAGTAATAAACTAGATAGGACCTGTTAAATATTTGAAGCATACAACCATGCTCAGATGTATTAGACACCCCAGGTAAAAACCCTTATTCTCGGTATTATCCAAGTCTGACGGAAATTAACCGTAAAAATAGTTAATGGTATTTACAGAAATGCGTTTTTGAATATCCTAGTTAATCCCCTATTGAAAAGAATAGGTGGAAAGGAGAAATTGTGGATTTTAGAAATTTAGTGTCATTCTAGCAGTGTTTGAGCAACGTGCGTTTGTGAGTTTGTGGTAGAGATCAATTAGATTATCCTATTTTTTCACGTTGTGTCAGTTATTTGTTGAAGAAAAATGCCTAAAACATGCGAGTTGTCGATAGGGGAACGCGCCCAAATAGTGCTACTGCATTCCCAGAAGTTATCAATAGCTGCAATTGCAAAAAAAAATGTTCGCGATGTGCAGTCCGTACAACCATTAGTCGCTATCAGGAGAGTGGGTCGTTTGTTAACAGACCAAAAAGTGGCAGAAAACCCTGTACCTCGATTAGAGAAGACAGAATTTTACAAAGACTGGCTCTCAGTGATAGGAAAAAATCGTCGAAACAGCTCGCCAGTGAGCTGAAACAGTGTTATCGCGTAACAGTTTCTGCGCAAACAGTGAGAAGGCGTCTCCAGCGTGCTGGTTTACGAGGGTGTAAAGCGCGACGTAAACGGCTTTTAACTGACGCTCATAAAAAGATGCGGTATTTATGGGCCAAACAACATGAAAATTGGACAATCGAGAAGTGGTCGAAGATTCTTTGGTCTGATGAATCGAATATCGAGGTATGTAAGTACATCTTCGTGACTAATATTCTTATTGTTGTATGCAATTCAGTCTACATGTAACATTAAACAAAATTAATCCTCTCTAAGTGCTAACTTTCTTCTTTTGCCTGGCAGCTTTGGGGACTACCTGGGACGCTATACGTTCGGCGTAAGCAAGGGGAAGCTTATGAACCACAATGTATCATTCCCACAGTAAAATTTGGAGGTGGTAGTATCATGGTTTGAGGTTGTATGTCTGCATATGGTGTTGGAGAAGTGTATCTGTGCGATGGACGGATGAATAGCCAACGCTATTTAGCCATGTTGGAGGAAGTATTAGAACCGTTTGTGCTAAAACTATTCGACCAGGATATTCCACAATACATTTTTCAGCAAGATAATGCGCCCTGACACAAATCGGGAGCTGTAATGCGTTGGTTCGAGGAAGACACAGTGGAGGTATTGGATTGGCCGCCACAAAGTCCCAATTTGTCGCCCATTGAAAATTTGTGGCGTATCTTAAAAACTAAGATCACGGAACATAAATGCCTGTCAAAAGCAGAATTATCGACAAAAATTCGCGAAATAAGGGCTGCAATACCACCGGCAGAGTGTTACAATATAGTAGCAAGTATGCCTCGACGAGTGCGAGCTGTCATTAAGGCAAAGGGCGGAGCGACAAGATATTGGTAAATTGTACTATATTACTAAATAACACTTTGTCCATAATTTTCGCAACAGTTTTATTTTCCTCACCTCTCTTTTGACTAAACTATATAAACTATATATGTATGTATGTACATAAATTCGTAAGGTGTCTAATACATTTGAGCATGGTTGTAAAATATGATTCCGCAGTTGTTTCAGCAAACCGAATGCGCATGTGGTGATGTAATATTCACATAACTGAACATTTAAACAAATTAATGTTAATAAACAATCCAAATTTTGGTCTAAAACACTTTCGAAGCTTTCTAAAACACAATATTTTTTACGTTTTTTTACAGCACATAGTACTGATTTCATGAATGACAAAGAAGTTTCTAATTTTTCTATTCCTTCCACTAGTCCGATGTAACTGTTGTGAATAGTTTCTAAATCTGTTTTGGCCTATTTTGAAATGTTTTCTGGCGTTTCTTAACAGCCGGAGCTTCTTTCAGATAGAATTTAGAAACCACCTTGTTCATATACTCATAGTATTTATGAGAGTGAACTGCTGGTTATAAACAGCCTTTTTGTATCATAAATACTTTCTGTTGAAAAATAAAGATTAATGTTATTCCTATATTAATTATTTTCCGAAAATAACATCTACTAGTAGTATTACCTGATAGAGTTAATAAAAAGAAATATACAAAGAAACCCTTACCATATCATCTTCGTACTCTATATGCGTACTTCGACAACCAAATTATCATCAGCGGATTGTTAACCACAGTGGATTCGCGGAAATGCTTACAAAGAAAAAAATTCGCATACTCATCGTACCAAACCAAAACACATTGACATTCACAAGATACCTGTAAGTCAATATTTCTTAGTCTTAAACACTTACACAATCACTTACGGATGACTTCTCGGTCAAAGGAACCTAACACGTTCCATAAGTTACGTTAATAAGATCAAATTATTAAGTGCATATGCTAATTTCTCCTACTACGTAGAGAAGTGGTTCTGAACCAGAAGAATACAAGCTCACTTCTTTTGGTACCAAGATCGTTTAGACCTTCAAATGTTTTGCTATGGCTTTTCAAGTCTCTCACTTTGTCAGGAGTAAATTGAGAGAGTTAGGTAAGTTTTGACTTCAGAATCGTCTTTAGGACCTTCTAGAACGTCAGTACACGAGCATTTGTTAACTTTTGATAATTTTTGAAAAATACCCATTTTTGCGAGTATACCACTTTGAAAAAATCGAGATTTTCCTCAAAATAAAAAGTTTCGAATTTAGCCTTCGTATTATGTAGAGCAGTGGTTCTGAACCAGAAGAGAAATCCATTTGAACATGCAAAAGTTCACATTTTGATATGACTTTTCAAGTCTCTCAATCTCCCAGGGCTAAATTGAAAGGGTTAGGTTAATTTTGACTTCAGAATCGTCTTTAGAACCTCCTAAAACGTCCGTACACGAGCATTTGTTAACTTTTGATAACTTTTGAAAAATACCCATTTTTGCGAGATCTTCCTCAAAATAAAAAGTTTCGAATTTAGCCTTCGTATTATGTAGAGCAGTGGTTCTAAACCAGAAGAATACAAACTCATTTCTTTTTAGAACAAAATCATTCGTATTTTTGAGATAATCCATTTGAACATTCAAAAGTTCACATTTTGCTATGAGTTTTCAAGTCTCTCAATCTCCCAGGACTAAACTGAAAAATTTAGGTAAATTTTGACTTCAGAATCGTCTTTAGGACCTTCTAAAGCATCAGCACACGAGCACTTGTTAATTTCCGATAACTTTTGAAAAATACCAATTTTTGAAAAAATCGAGATTTTCCTCAAAATAAAAAGTTTCGAATTTAGCCTTCATATTATGTAGAGCAGTGGTTCTGAACCAGAAGAGTACAAACTCATTTCTTTTTAGACCTAAATCATTCGTACTTTAGAGAAAATCCATTTGAACATGCAAAAGTTCACATTTTGATATGACTTTTCAAGTCTCTCAATCTCCCAGGGCTAAATTGAAAGGGTTAGGTTAATTTTGACTTCAGAATCGTCTTTAGAACCTCCTAAAACGTCCGTACACGAGCATTTGTTAACTTTTGATAACTTTTGAAAAATACCCATTTTTGCGAGTACGCCCCTTTGAAAAATTCGAGATCTTCTTCAAAATAAAAAGTTTCGAATTTAACCTTCGTACTATGTAGAGCAGTGGTTCTGAATCAGAAGAGTACAAACACATTTCTTTTTAGACCTAAATCATTCATATTTTAGAGGTAATCCATTTGACCATGCAAAAGTTTTGATATAACTTTTCAAGTTTCTCATTCGCCCAGGAATAAACAGAAAGAGGCAAATTTTGACTTCAGAATCATCTTTAGGACCTTATAAATCGTCAGCACACGAGAAAAATACCAATTTTTGCCCTTTGAAAAAGTCGAGGTTTTTCCTTAAAATAAAAAGTTTCGAATTTAGCCTTCGTACTACGTAGAGTATTAGTTCTGAACCAGGAAAGTACAAAGTCATTTTTTTGGACAAAAATCATTCGTAGTTTAGAGACAATGCATTTGGACCTTCAAAATTCACATTTAGCTCTGAATAATAGAAAATTTGGTGAAATTGCGATCCAAACAGATGTTAAGCGTATCCTGGATGAGTAAACGTAAAGACCAGATAAGGTTCGATGACAGCAACAGAGGTTAAACAATTGAGAAACATAAATCGAGCTAAATCCAGAGTATATGGAAAGGAAGAAAAACAACAGAATATTGAACTTGCGAGAAGAGTAATGGAAGCAAAGACGTGAAGGAAAACGAGGGAGGGTGATCTAGAAAGGCGTGGATACAGCAAATAGAAGAAATAAGAAAGCGAAAGGGAAAAGCATTAAATGAAATGAGAATCCTAGCCAGTGACCGAAAAGATTGGAAGAGATGGGTGGAAAAATGAACAGAGGAAAATTTCGACGCCCTCATGGGTTAAATGGAATAGAAGAAGAAGAAGAAGATCTCGGACTGTACGTGCTGATACTGCGGTGTTATTACACACCATTGAGCGGTAATTTTTTAAATTAATAATAAATAATTTATTTTATTATTTTAAATAAAGTAGAAAGTAAAGTTATGTAGCAAATAATAAAAAGAATACCGTAATTGCAATCGACATCAAAAAAAATGTTTTTTTAAATTTAAATAAAAGAATCATCTGTCCGAACATTTACTTTTTAAGGTTCGTACGATATAGAAGCTTAGTTTACCAATGTAACTTATTTTATTAGCTTTTTGCCGGAAAAATATCCTCACTTAATATCCTCAACAAATTCAAAAATATATACTCAATGACATTAGAAGTGTTACACCTAGAAGGAATAGTTTCCTGGACGTGATTTTTTGGTAATGTGATAAGCTTAAGTCAAGAATGAAACGATCAGATTTCCAAGAAATTTTATTAATATTAATTTGAAAAAAAATCAATAATGTGTTTGGCGACCCCGTAGCTGTAGACACTCCTGTACACGTCTAGGCATCGACAAAATAAGAACGGTCGATGTCTGCTTGTGGCACCTCGTTCCAAGCAACTTGAACTTGGTGGATTAACTATGCCACAGTTTCTGGAGGATGGTTCAAATTGGTCAGTCTTCTCCCCATTATGTCCCACACATGTTCGATGGGATTTAAATCCGGTGAACGGGGTGGCCACGGCAAAACATTAACGCCAGCTTCTCGTAGAAAGTCCATAGTACGACGAGCAATATGTGGACGCACGTTGTCTTGCTGAAAAAGGACGTGTGGACGGCCATCTAGATAAGGCAATAAAGTGGTTTGTAGGACGTCATCAACATAACGCGCAGCTGTCATACTGCCCCGAATAAACAGAAGAGGTGATCGGCTTCCATATGCAATAGCCCCCCAAACCATTACTCCAACAGTCCTGTGCACATGCCTCTCAACAGCAAATCCAATATCACGTCGCTTTCCACGACGGCGTCTTACCCTTTGACGGCCATTATGCATGCCTAGGCAGAATCGCGATTCGTCGCTGAATACGACATTATGCCATTCTGCTTCCCAATGCTGCCGTTCTCTGCACCAGTCCAAACGTTGACGACGATGTTCTGCAGTCAAAGGAAGGACTAATCGTGGACGGTATGAAGCAAGTCCAAAAGCTCGAATGCGGCGATATAATGTTCGCATACTGACAATGCGACCTTCTACACCAAACCATTGGTCACAGAGTTGGCGCGTAGTAGCAAAACGGTCTCGCAGAGCTAGTAGTCTGAAGTGCCTGTCTTGACGCTCTGCGGTACGCCTCGGTAGACCTGTTGGTCTGTTTCGTGTTCCTCTACCTTCTTCTGTCCACACCCTACACAGACGCATTACCGTCATTGCAGTGGAACCAACACGGCGGGCAATTTCGCGGTAGGCCAAACCGACTTCTCTAAAAGCAACAATTCTACCCCTGTCAAAATCACTAAGATGGTGATATTGTTGACGCCTTCGAATTGGAGGCATTTTGTTACGCTTAACAGAAGTAGGCGAAGACACAATAACTGAAAAAAAAAAACTTGTACTTATCAGCTCTGATAAACCGTTTTCTTAACAACTCAATAAAAGAAAAAACTTTTTTTTGCAAAAACTGTCAAACATAAAACGATACAATTGTTATCATAACAAGCTGTCAATATAGTCATTCTGTTGTCAAAAGCACAATTCCAGGAAATTGTTCCTTCTAGGTGTAACAATTCTAATGTCATTGAGTATATTTTTAGATTTCATATACTTTTAATGAAGTAAAAAGATGAAGTGCGATTTTTTTTAAACACTAAAGTTAGCTGTGGAATTTCGTTGAATTTTTCCAGAGAATGTGACCAGATCCTGTTCGTGAATTTGTTTTATTCGAACAAATGAACTCTTTTAATTTTTTTAGTTTGAGTTAGAATTTAAAACAAAATTAGTTTAATGTTTTTAACTTAACCTAAAATTGAAATGTATAGAATATACTTTAAAAATACATTTGAGATTTCAGAAAAGTTTCAGCATGGGAACTAAATGAAAGAGGGCACAAAATTAATATGATTTTTTTTCTCTAGAAGAGAGAAAAATCTATTTTCTCCGTTAACTACTTCAGACGTGAAGCTTAAAGCTGTCACCAGTAATTATTCAAGTGGGTGTAGTGGCTGAACTTGTAAAGCTCTTAAGTTCTGTTGGCAGCCCGAAAACTCGCTCCACGCTTGCCAACTTTAACCATTAATTACACCGAGCGACTTGCGTACCTCAAAACAACTAGTCATTTTTTATTCCGCGCGCATTAATTTATATAAATAATTACAGAGCCCTAAATAATTACACAGGTCATTATTGATGGTGTCTCAATACCATTCATATTTTACCAAAAGTTTACCCACAAAAATTATTTGAAATTTCGAAATGTGTAAATCAGGCTCTAAATAAGACAGAAAATGTCATTTTAAGACGACGGTTTGATAAAACTCCAGCATTATTTTGAATTTCGCTCATTTTACAATTCCCCAGTTCGCACCCTTGCAGTATTGTATATTCAGGAGAGTCTTCCACAGTATAAGAACATGTCGTCCCGTCTGAAACAGAGAGGGTGTATTTCTCTGTAGGTGGTGACTTTTTGAATAGGCCACACGTATAAAATTTATGATATCGTTTGTTTGTCTTATGCTTGTTTTTTGTAAGATGAAGAAGTAGAAATCTTCGGTTACGTTGGATTTTGTTGGATGACATAAGAACTTATTTTTAATGTGCCGCGTCTTCAATTCTTACTTTGGAATAGCCTACGATTTTAATATAAATTTGTCGACTTTAGTAAACGTACTCTTCTCTCTTTTAATACGTTGGTCGTTTTAATATTTATTATTATTGTTATTATTCAACCAATAGGAATAATAAAACACTTAATTCATGTTTACGACATTTCAGGGGATTTTTTTCTTTTTCAAGTAATTTTATTTAGTTGAATTTGATGGAGCCTGTGGTTGATTGACTTGATCAATAGGTTGATATATAACCCCTTTCCACATTAACTTTGTAAATTCTGTATACGCATTTCGACAACCAAGTTGTCATCATCAGCAGATAATTTCAAAGTGTCGCACCTGGTAAAACACGGCGAAAAACAACCGCACGAAAATCAAACTCCAGTGTACATCTTGGTTTTAAACGGTGTGGATCGCGTACGGAGTTTGATTTTCTTGCGGTTGTTTTTCGCCGTGTTTTACCAGGTGCGACACTTTGAAATTATCTGCTGATGATGACAACTTGGTTGTCGAAATGCGTATACAGAATTTACAAAAGTTAATGTGGAAAGGGGTTATATTGTATATCAACCTATTGATCAAGTTAATTTTATTTAGTTATTTTTCTTTTTCCTTTAACCTTCAATACGTCGATTTAACATACAAATAGTTGACGTTTTTTTTTATTAATTTTTTTCTTTTGAAAATTGTCAATTTACAAAAACACAAATATTTTAAACAAACAAAATTATGCGGTGTTTTTGTGCGTTTACATTTATGTACAAACTGAAGGAACTGTTATATACGAGGGAGCGTTTCTATATTCGCGGAATGAGCGGGTTGTAGAGGGGTGAGTAGGCGCATTGGGGGCGTGGCCTGTGCAGCGACTCATGATTAGTATAAATACGAAGTTTCATTGTTATTAGACAGTTAGCCTTTGAGCTATCGTCAACCAAGTAACATAATCAGGAGTGAAAAGTGAAATATGGAAAAAGTCGAATATCGTGCCGTTATAAAGTTCCTTACCAGGCAAGGAAAATCAGTCGCGACCATAAAGAATGAGATGTCATTGGTTTACGGCGACTCTTGTCCAGGAAAAACCATGGTGTACAAGTGGCATAGTTTATTTAAACAAGGAAGGGAATCCCTTGAAGACGACCCGAGGCCGGGCAGGAGCATTGAGGTGACCACGCCAGCACTTATCCAAAAAGTTGAACAATTTGTACTCGAAGATGCTCGACTAAAGAAGAAACAACTCGCAGAAATGGCTGGAGTATCCGATACAACAATTTTTAAAATCCTACACGATCATCTCGGCATGTCTAATGTCAGCGCAAGATGGGTGCCGAGAATGCTCACGCCGCCGCAAAAACAACAGCGCGTAGTGTTCGCGTGCATTTTTGGACCTCGTAATGAAGACAAGGATGGTGTATTGAGTGGAATTGTTACTGGAGACGAAACTTGGGTTCATCATTATGAACCTGAGTCCAAACAAGACTCCATGCAGTGGCATAAAAAGGGCACAGCACCTCCCAAGAAATTTAAAGTGTCACAATCAGCTGGGAAACTCATGGCAACGGTATTTTGGGACTCGGAAGGAATATTGTTGATTGTTTATAAAGATACAGGTGTTTCTATAACCGGAGAATATTACGCTTCAATATTAGAGCGACTAAAAGAAGCCATTAAAGAGAAAAGACGGGGAAAATTGACAAAAGGTGTTCTGCTTTTGCACGACAACGCGCCCGTCCACAAGAGCCGCGTTGCGTTAGCTGCCCTGCATAAGGTGGGCTTCGAAATTGTGAATCACCCACCCTACAGCCCAGACCTGGCCCCGAGTGATTATTACCTGTTTCCGAAAATGAAAGAAGAGCTGCGGGGTAAAAAATTTACTGCCAATGATGAAGTCAAGGAGGCAGTTTCGGCGTATTTTGCAGATAAAGAGAAATCATTTTTTTATGAGGGTATAAATAAATTAATTGAAAGATGTGAAAAATGTATCCGTCTTGCAGGTGAATATATTGAAAAAGAAAAATAATTTGGTTTTTTTATTTCCACCCCTTGTCCCCCATTCCGCGAATATAAAAACGCTCCCTCGTACATATATTTGGTAAAGGTCTAATTTTCAAACATTTGTTATTTGTTTCCTTGTTTTACTTTTCCTCCCGTGTCTGTGTTTGAGTGTCAAGTGTATGCATGTATACACCAGGTGCACCGGAAAGTCATTACCGGTTTTTACATGATGGACAAAATGGACAAAATGGACAAAAATTAATTTATCCAAAGTATTGACCATTTCACTCTTCGTATTTTGGCTATCTTTCATGCAATTTATGGATGCCATCCCAAAAAACTACTTGCCCTGTGAACAAAAACAATTCTTCGAGCCGTTTTCTAACTTCTTTGAAATTGGCGAACTGCTGCTTTGGAAGCGCGTGCCCCATTGATGCGAAAAGGTGATAGTCGGACGGGGCAAGGTCTGGCGAGTACGGCAGGTGTGATAGTATGTCCCATCTAAGTGCTTTCAATGTTTCCTTGACCGGTTTTGCTATATGAGATGGCGAGTTATCGTGGTGTAAAATCACATTACCGTGTTTTCGGGTCCATTCTGGACGTTTTTCTATCAATGCATGGTTCAAATTTATAATTTGTTGCCCCAAAAAACTATTTGTCCTTTGAACAAAACCATTCATCGAGCCATTTTCTAACTTCTTCGAAATTGGTGAAGTGCTGCTCTGCAAGCGCATGTTAGATTAATGCGAAAATGTGATAGTCGGACGGGGCAAGATCTGGAGAGTATGTCGGGTGCGATATTATGCCCCATCCAAATGCTTTCAACGCTTCCTTTATTGGTTTTGCTGTTTGGCGAGATATAGTGCTGAAAAATCATTTTACAGTCTTCTTTTTCTATTATGCATAGTTAAAATTGATAATTTGTTGTCGGTAGCGATCAGTATTAACTGTTTCATCTGGCTTCAACAATTCGTAATATACCACGCCACTCTGATCCCACCAAACACAGAGCATTGTCTTGCGATCAAAACGATTTGGCCTTGGAGTCGACGGACCGGCTTCGCCAGGTGATAACCATGATTTTTTGCGTTCAGGGTTTTTGAAGTAAATCCATTTTTCATCACCCATCACTATTCGATGCATATTTTACAGACGATTTTTCGATTTTCCATTTAACATTCAATTCAATTCCATCTTCACATCTTTTGGATTTTTCCCATTATTCGCAATGGGTCGCTAATCGTTTCTTGGACTACATTTAACGCTTCTGCCAATTGATTTGAGTTTGGGTTGGGTCTTCATCCAATAACTCCTGCAGTTTCGTATCTTCAATCTTTTTCGGTGTACCAGAACGTTCTTTGTCATGCACATCAAAATCACCACTTTTGAATTGTCAAAACCACATCTCACATGTTTTTGTGGTTGGTGCTCGCCGTAGGTTTCTACACGCAAACGATGACTTTCAACGGCTATTTTCTTTCGATTAAATAAGAAAAGCAATGCGTGCCGCAAATGCATTTTTTCAGCCATGAAACTCGACATTTTCGAAGAGGAATAAATCTATGGCAGTGTTACTTTCGTAAAATATAACATGTATGGGCTTTGAAGCTCGATGTCAGTAGAATAATGACTTTGCGATACATTTGATAGTCTTGTTTATTCAAAATAAAGTTAGCTAAGCAAGAAAGAATCTTATTTTATAATTCCGAGTAAATTAGTTAAAACATTTATTTTTATAACGTCATAATTAACAAAGAAATTGTAAGGAAAGATAGAATAATTTTTAAATACATTTGAAAGATATTTTGTAGACAAAAGTGATGAAATAAGGAACATAAATAATCGACAAAAAGCGCTATTTAAATTAACAATTTTCCCAATAAATAATTCCATTAAAACATAAGGTTGGAACGCTGAAAAAGCGCATCTAAATTCAAGCGAACCAAATACGAGAAAACGACGATGAACGCTCATAAATATCAACGCAAATCCTGCAGTTTCGTAATACAAACATATCGCTGCCTCTTTAGTACCAGCAAATCTAGTTCGGAAGGCATTTGTAGTAAGGAGCTAGGAGAGAGGAAGCATCTTCTGCAGGGAGATGAATTGGCAAAGTTCCTCGCAGGAAGCGGGAACGCTAAGACAAAGTGGTGCTCTCCCCAACTGAGAAGAGAATTGTATGCGGCAGACGGATTTATATGCTCTCGCCTAAGAAACGACGCTGATGTTTTACTTGGATAAGCAAATATTCTATTTGCTTAAAGTTTGCGAAATAAATCGTAGTTCAGAGAATTTTTCATTATTATACAGCCACCACAATGACGTCTGTATTATGCTTAATGTAGCGCCAGAATTGTCTCGCGAACGGTAGTTTACTGTTCACATTTACATTTTCTAACGTATTTGATTTACGTTTTGACGTTCAAATCTGTTTTTAATATACGTATATATGTATGTTTTTTAAATTTTAAAAATAATTTGAAGGGAAATAATAATAATAATAATAATAATAATAATAATAATAATAATATCTTTATTGTCCAACGGACAGGCCATTTAAAGGACAAATCAAACAATATGTACAGTGTGCAAGTATTAAATGAAACTAACCTAAATATATATAAAAATTAAAATATACAATAATAATAGTAAATGAAAACTAAAAACTTAAGAATATATTTATAGGCAAAAAAAAATAACTTATATGAAACCAAAGTTGTACCACACTCTTAAACCACCGAAAGTATTACCTATGAAAAGGATCTGGGAATAACCTATTCGCATTCTTGCACATATGGGTAAGCGGAGCTTTCAATAGAACATTAGTCCTGGCCCTCGGAAGAGCGAAGGAATCAAAAGACCGAGTGGAATGAGAAGGAACCAATAGACAAACCTGAGACAGCACAGAAGGGGCATCCACACCATTATTAACCAAGTCAACAAGAAACTTCGCACTGGTAGCGTCCCTACGACAAGACAAAGATTGGAAGTTGTGTCTAACCAATAACGCCTCATAATCAACTCCCCTCGGTGGGTATGTACCATCAAGCCGGTAAGATAAGTACTTTAAAAATCTTTTCTGGATTCTCTCCAGAAACAAACTATGATAAATATAGCATGGATACCATACCACCGAGGCATACTCAAGCTTAGTCCGGACAAAAGCATAGTATAAAACCTTGAGAGCCGTAATGTTATTAAAATGTCTGCAGGAACGCACAAGGAAACCCAAAGCACGCGACGCCGAAGCACATATAGTAGTGATGTGATCTGTAAATTCCAATCTGGAGTCAAACAGGACCCCAAGATCCACAATTCTCGACTTCCTCAGAATGACAGTGTGATCAATGGTGTACTGACTAATAAGGGGATTATTGCTTTTAGTAAAAGTGACCACAGCACACTTATCAACATTAATAATAATATCATTCTGCACACACCAATCACTAATTGTATTAAGATTATGCTGCAGTATCCGGCAATCGTCATAGGATGTTATCCTAGAAAAATTTTTTAAATCGTCAGCATATGCCAAGGAATTACATGTAAGTGATTTGAACAGATCGCTAATGAAAATATTAAACAATAAGGGTCCCAAAGTGGATCCCTGTGGAACTCCAGAAGGAGCAATATATACATCTGACGAAAATCCATTATACGAAACATAGCAACTTCTGTTATGTAGATATGAAGAGATCAAATCAATTACATAATGGGAAAATCCAAAGCTGGATAATTTAGAAACTAATACTGAGTGGTTAATTGTGTCGAAAGCCTTAGCAAAATCAGTATAAACGACATCCACTTGCTGTCTATTGTCCATTGACTCGCTAATAAATTGTGTTATTTCCACTAAGTTGGAAACAGTGGATCTACCAGCAGTAAAACCATGCTGCTGCAGAGAAATAAAGGGTTTTAAACATTTAGTAAGTTTTCGGTGGAGAATATAATCAAAAATCTTAGCAAAATTAGACAGAATACTAATTGGTCGATAATTATGGAGAGAACAACGATCACCTTTCTTAAAAACAGGAACGATTCTAGTGATCTTCCAGACATCGGGAAAAGTTGAAGTCGTCATGGCCAAATTAAATATAACAGCAAGTGGTTCGCACAAAACTGAAGCACAGTCCCTAATGATAAAACTAGGAAGTCCATCGTGACCCGACGCAAAATCAGCCCTGAGTACATTAATACTCTGAAGAACATCGCTCAATGTGAATGGTGTCAGGTACAATGAGTTAAAACATAGATTATACGATTCGGTGCCTGTGTGAACAGAGCCCGGACGGAAAACATCAGAAAAAACCCGAGCGAAGGCATCAACAATTTCACGGGGATTCGTAATTTCCTCATCGCCAAGACGCAGACAACCGGGAATCCTAGATGCACCAGACCTACTATTAATGTACCCCCAAAACTGTTTGGGATCTGAACAGATGTTCTGCGATATATTCGAACAATACACGCCATATGCACTACCTATCTCCAACTTGACCAATCTGCGCAATCTCTTGAATTCATTACGGAAGTAAATAGAGGATCACGCGATAAAGGATCCGGATCACGCGAAACCTGGACGATACAATTAAAATTTGACAGAACCAAATCAAGTAGCCTTCCATCAGAGTTAGTTACAACATTAGATTGCCGCAAATTCAGACAGTTCATAAAACTTTGCAATGCAATGAACTTACGATCCCTAACATTATCAACGCTGCCAAACTTAGGGCAGTTAAAATCACCACAGATTATGAGGTTTTTATCCAACAACTCTAAACCAAGTGCTTCAAAAAAGGTTTCAAAATCGTCACATACAACATCAGGTGGTACATACATACAATACAATATAATAAATAGTAATGGAACCATAATTACATCTACACATAGCAACATCAATTAAAGGAGTCACTTCTGAGGTAGTACTAACACTAAGTGGTACACACGACGTATTTTGAGAAAAAGCAAACGCACCACCACCACAAGATTTACCCACAGCACTAAGGGAAATGTAGTGAATTGCGTTACATAATCATGATGTATTTACAAGTAATGATTATCTGAAGAAAAATTGAAAGTTAAATATTCTACAGAAGATTTCTATTTTAAAATTGGACCACTTTGGAAAATTTTGCTTTTTCTCAATTGCCCCGAACGTCATTGGCATATGAAACTTACTTGTAACACGCTATTTTCAAATCCATCGATATAATTTTTTTGTGCACACAGAGTTACGTTATTTTTTTAATTTTTCTTTTGACTTTTTACAGTTTAATTTTGATTTTGATTTTTACAGAGAAATTCTTCTAAATATTTCAAAGTTTCTGGAATTAGTACAGGAGAAAACAATGGTATTACGTCGAATGACATTAAAATTTCCCCATCTTCTAATTTACAATCTTTAATTTTTTGAATAAATTCTACTGAATCAGCAACTGATAGGCTTTCCAAGGTTTACGGGCAAACTTGAAAGCCTATCAGTTACTAAGGTCATTAGATATGAATTCCTTTGATTTGACCTTGATTTTGGAGGGAAAATTGTATGTGACGCCTCCCGCCAATGAACAGGAAGTAATAAATAGAATTAACACCACAATATAGTGAATTATTCCAAATGCATCGCGTCATAAATTGAATTCCATAAAGGCTACAGCTTTGTCTTCAAACTACAAAGGGATTTAGGAAAGTTTTGCAATATGAGGCAGCAATGAATCGTAGGAAGCTGCTTGTTGCTGCATGTTGACACATGTGCATAGTAGCCGTCGCGCCATGTCGATGGGCTCAGTTATTCATTAGCAGTGAGAGTGTAAAGTGCTTGCGATGGCATCGTAGTCACGAAATGAGATAAGGGCAGTTTCGCGTTATAATTTCGTACGTGGTTTAAACATAGACCAGTGCTTCGAAGAAATGACTCTTGCACTAGGTGATGTTTGTCCACATCGCACAACGATATTCAGGTGGTATAGAGAATTCCAAAGGGGAAATTTAACTGTGGAGGATGCTGAGGGCCAGGAAGGCTATGAACGTCAGTTACAGAGGAAAACATTACTACTATGAGGAAAATGCTTGGCAAGGACAGGCGAGTGACCTACCAATAAATGGAGGGTACTTCAGGCCTAAACGCAGCAGCAATTCGTTCGATACTGCATGATCATTTGCACGTGAAGAAACTTCGTTCTCTCTGGGTGCCGCATTGACTGACTGAAGAGCAGATGACACGACGTGTGACTTGGTGCCGGGAGATACTAAAAAAGTTTAATAAGGGACAATCTCGGTATGTGAACAACATACCGAGTAACGGGCAACGAGGTAACGAGACTTGGCTGTACTATTACAATGTGCCGACCAAAGCTCAAAACAAAGTTTTACTCTTTGATGATGAGGACACACCCGTAGTTGTCAGAAAATCCAGATCTGTAAAGAAGAAAATGGTAGCTGTATTGTTCAAATCGAGTGGAATTGTGGAACGCGTCGTTTTAGACACACAGAAGACAGTCGCACCTAAGTGGTATACTGAACAGTGCCTGCTTGAAGTCATTGGATCTATGAGGAACCTGCGGACAAAGTCAGGAATGGACACCTGGTTCCTCCATCACGATAATGCTCCAGCTTACCGCGCCAAAGCCTGCAGCGAATATTTGACCACGACAGGATTGAAACTTCTCGAGAACCCTCCCTGCAGTTGCACTGTTCCCGCATGTGAAAGTGAAGCTATAAGGGAGGCAGTTTTCCAATGATGAGGACCATCTGCGGGCTTGGGAAAACGAGTGTGCTTTACTCCCTAGTGAAACTTGGCAGAACTGGTTTAAAGATTGGTTTTGAAGGATGAAGAGGTGTATTGAGTGTCGAGGAAATTACTTTGAAAAAATTAAATAAACAAAGCTGTATTGCAAAACTTTCCCAGTACCCTTTGTAGTGTCTACCAATTACAGCATTTACGTTAAATATCGTTATTGTTATTTCCATTAAACTTAAATTAAACTTGTATTTATTCACATCATTTCTACTGACTTATTGATGACATACCTGTATTATAAGCCTGTAAAAAATGTATTACAAAAGCGTAAAAATAGTTTCAGTTACTATAAAATGCACTATCAGTGCTGCATCCTGTGTACCTGTATTTTTTTTTAATTCTCATTTGAGAGAGACCTGCTATGGTCTGATTGCAAAAAATCCTGTTTGCTATTCATTTCATCGTACACAAGGGCTCGCGTTATCTATTAAATTACTCAAACTGATCGAATGGAAAGCAGTCATATATGTCAGTTGAAATTGATCAACTGCTACCCAGATATCGTTCATCTTGAAAGAGGAAAAAAAAGCCGAATACGAAAATCAAAGTTCAAATCCGATATAAAATGGTTGTATTATGTGCCCTGGTATGTTGATATACGTATGTACGTGTGTATAGGACGGTAGTCTATAAATCGAATCCTGCGAGAACAATTACAATTGCAGCAAACAGATAACAGATGGCAACGTCGACGCAATGTTGTGGAACTTGATTAGGTACTAATGAATTGTGTTGGCTGGCCGAACAATTGGATTAAGCCCGCCACCCCGAGACACTCAATGTGTTTTTCGATTCAATTACGGTGGCGCTCCTCCCTCTCCCGCACAGGAAAATTTTAACTGGGCCCTTGCGCTTGATGCAGTGGTGAAAAAGGGAAACAAGGACCCGGTCGTTTCTGAGAGAGAACCGGGAAATCCCCGTGCAATACTGTCGTCGGGAGCCAGCTGTATAGACGCTGTAGATAAGTGATATTGAGTTTTTCGAGATGTGGGGACTCGAGTGTCGGTTGAAGAATGAAGATTGAGGTGTGCATTTTAGAATTTAGAATGCCGCTTTTCTCTGACTGGAATAACGATTACTTCCATTAAAATTGTACTAGCTTTAGTTTAGAATACGGAAGAGGATTGATTGTTCGTCTATTTTAAACTTAAAGATAGAAAAAGAAAATTTTTATTTAAATTATATATATGTAGTTGAAAGAACTAATTTATTTAGTCAACACTGAAATTCAATTAATTGATGAATAAAGTATAATTAAGTTAGAAAAAGGGTGTTTCAAATTGCGCGGTTCTTTTTTTAAATAAATAAAATATAGATGGCGCACTGAATTTGTCTGGGTATGCGGGCATCTAAAAAGTGTGATGTATGACATTTATAAAAATGGTTTCGTACACAGTACAACAGTGCGTTCAAATTGTTGAATTATTTTATGAAAATCAGCGTTCTGTGAAAAGAGTTTTTAAGAAAATTACGTGAATTTTATGGTTTACATAATCGTCCATATGAAAGCACTATTAGTCGAATTATTAAAAAATTTCAAGAGACCGGTTCCTTGGAAGATCGAAAAAGTGAAAAATACAGTCGTAGTGGTCGTTTACAAGACAATATTGGTTTGGTTCGTGAAAGTGTTGCTGAAGATCCTGAAATATCCACTAGACGACGTTCGCAACAACTTGGACTTAGCGGATCAACAACATGGCGTATTTTACACAAGGATTTAGCTCTGAAGGCATATAAGGTTCAAATAACACAGGAACTGAAGCTATTAGATCATTTGTCAATTTCATCAATGAACAACCAGCTGAGCTTTCTCAAAAAATAATGTTTTCCGATGAGGCACATTTTGAACTTGATGGCTATGTTAATAAGTAAAATTGCCGTATCTGGGGTGAGGAAAATCCACGAATTATTCATGAGAAACCTATGCATCCTAAACGAGTTACTGTTTGGTGTGCATTATTGTCAGGTAGTGTAAATGGACCTTACTTCTTTAAAAATGCTGCTGTTGAAGCTGTAACTGTCAATGGTGATCGATATCGTCAGATGATAACCGAATTTTTGTGGCCCGAGTTAATGAATATTGATCTAGAGGATATGTGGTTTCAACAGGATGGCGCTACACCTCATTTTGCACACGAATAAATTGATTTATTGAGAGAAAAATTTCCTGGACGTGTAATCTCAAGAAACGGTGATGTTAATTGGCCACCAAGTTCATGTGATTTGACACCGTTAGACTATTATCTTTGGGGTTATGTGAAAAGTCAGTTTTATAAAAACAATCCACAATCAATTCCTGCTTTTAAAGATGAAGTATTCGTGTCATTGGTGAGATGGAGTCTCAATTATGTCAAAATGTCATTGAAAATTTTAATGAAAGAGTGGACGTCTGTGGAGCTACAAGAGGAGGCCATTTGGCAGATATTATTTTTCGCATATAAATGTCATAATTGATACTTCAATTACCAATAAAAAGTTTTTGAAAGTGAATGCAAATTATGTGTTTTATTTATTCTTTAAAAAAATCGCGAAATTTGAAATACCTTTATAATCCTAAATTTGAATCAGGTATTGTATTTTAGTAGTGCATTGTTCCTACTAAAATCAACCGAACGATGTTCATCTCTTTTAGGTGTTGCAGTTTAAAATCGAGAGGTTATATTTCATTAGCAAGTTTAAATCTGGACCATGTCAATCTACATTTATTAATGCTTTATTTTGCCCAGCTTCAGTTTACAGAGCTTTATAATTTTATGAAAATATACGACTTTCAAAATTGATCTTTAATAATTTAAAAAGATTAAAAGTTAGTGGTGTAATTTACAATTATTTTAAATTCCCAAATTTTACAAATAATATTATGGTTCGTACTTAATTTGTTGTAACAGAAAACATAAATTTACCTTAAATAAATGCTGGATACATTCTTCCACACTTTCCGTACAACGCAGCCAAATAAATAACTTACTTAAATCCTTTTAAGAGGCACTGCGCCAGTGGAAATGATCAAACTCAATGTTACACACCTCATAATGGTCAATAGTCGTGAAAGATCATAATACCCGGCAGCATTCTCCATTCTCTAAGGTACATAAAGAGTGTTTTGTTGCCTTTCTGTCTCTCTGATTCGATAGTCACACATAATTTGCAATCATAAGTCCATTCACGGGAGAGATCGAGTGTAGTTTCGCAGGCGGCCGGTCTTTAGACACGTGTGGTTAGGAAGCTTTGAGATTACCATATTGATGTGTATATGGTGGCCTCTCATTTATAAAATTACATGAAATATGGGCTATTGTGCTATCTACGTAAATGTCGAAATATTACCGTTTGTGTGTCACTTGATCAGATCGCTGAAGAATATATACGGATTTTTGTGTTGAGTAGTCTCTTGCCCCTATATATTGTATTTATATGCTTCACGATGGGAAATTAATGGAAATTAGTATTTCTTGCAATGTCATCGTTGATTACAATCACAGAAATTAATTAAAAATTTCTGCGCTGGAGTGGGACTCGAACCTGTATCTGCCGTTTGCAAGACGCCACACAAAATAATTTTCATATGTAATAATAGTAATTCTCAGTGGCGCAATCTATTAGAAAAATACGCGT
This sequence comes from Dermolepida albohirtum, assembly GCA_031893035.1. Classification (NCBI taxonomy): domain Eukaryota; kingdom Metazoa; phylum Arthropoda; class Insecta; order Coleoptera; family Scarabaeidae; genus Dermolepida; species Dermolepida albohirtum. The sequence goes on along the minus strand of JAVIWB010001341.1, from coordinate 180,825 downwards.
CGATAAGGTAGAGCTTTCACCAATGTTATGCTGAAATATAATGACAATTGCATACTGAGAAGTAGAGAAATTTGACATAAAGTAACAGCGTGTATTTGGTATTGATCGAAAAATGAATTTTGTGCAAAGAGCAAATATCAAGTTCTGTTTTAAACTCGGTAAATCGTTTACTGAAACGATTAATTTGATGAAAGTATATGGCGATACGTGTTTATCACGTACGAATGCGTATGAGTGGTATAAACAATTTAAAGAGGGTCGTACGGACATAAATGACGATGAACATCCTGGTGCAAAAAAATCTGTGGTTACGCAAAGTAACATCGAACTTGTGCGTGAATTTATCAGAAATAAGCCGAAATCCTCATTGCGATACGTGTGAATGGAATTAAATATTTCCAAAGATTCAATTCATCGCATTTTGATACAGCATTTGGAACTGAGAAAGATTTGTGCAAGGTTTCTACCACACAAGCTAACTGAATTCAACATTGTACAGACTTGATTGAAGACTCAAAAAAGGACGAAGACTTCAGGTATTCTATTGCAACTGGCGATGAGAAGTGGTGTTTTCAATATAATCCAGAGACCAACGTTAAAGCTCTGAATGGAAGCATCTAAACGAAGAAAGGCCGAAAAGACGCCGTTTGCAGAAGTCAAAATTCACACTGTGCGTTTTGGTTTTCAGCGGTACGGTTCGTGTGCGGTATTTGTTTTTGTACAGCTGTTTTGCCGTAGTTTTCCAGGTGCGACACTGCTGAATTATCTGCTGATGATGACAACTTAGTTGTCGAAATACATATACAGAATACGAAAATTAATGTGGAAAGATGTTACATATCAACCTTCAGTCATTAAAATACGTATATAGGTTTATATAAAAAGGTTATATGACATAACCTTATGCTTTTTAAACACTGAATAAGAAGGACATTTAATTACAATTAATGTACGTGAATAGATAATGGCGACAGTTTTTTTGGGATAGTCATGAGGTTGTATTAATTGCCTCTCTTGAAAAAAGAAAAACAATGAAACGGGGACATACTGCGCATGATTACTTGACAAGCCGACGGCAGAAATTGCAAAACTGCTGCGTTTGATGAAAAATAATAAAGTTTTATTTCATCAAGAGAACGCACTTCTGTGGTCCCTTGGTAAAAATTCACGAACCGAGGTTTCGAATTGATTGTTCACTAACCATATTTATCAGATCTGCTCACCAGCGACTTCTTTCTGTTTCCTAGGCTCAAAGTTTCGGTCGGAGTACAGAGATTTTCATGGTGATGGCCTCTAAGTCGATGAAAATTTCTGTTCTCCGACCGAAACTTTGAGCCTAAGAAACAGAAAGAAGTCGCCTATTTTGCAGAATAAAACGCCAATTACCATTTGGTTGGATTGGAGAGATGGTAACATCGCTAGGAAAAGGTCTATATACTTATATTTGTAAGTACATTGTGTTGAAAAATAACAATCCAATTTTTCAAAAAAAAAAAAACTTGTTTCGGTGATAAGTTCGAAGCATTTCAGATTACGTTCGTGAGAAGACTGAAACGCCTAAAAATATTAGGTGCGCAACTAAGTTCTCGCTGTTTTTCAAGAGATGGCTCCAGTAGTAAGTACTGGTCGATTGTGACATAACCAAAACGTCATGAACCAAGCTTAGACATATGATAAACAAACCGCTTTGACACAGTGATTTTGTTTTTGTGTCATATACTTTTGGTTGTATGAAAATGTCTGATTTTGTGCCAAATAATCATAATTTGCGGGAATTGTTGCTTTTCTTCTTTTATTTGAAGAAAACGGCGCCCGAAGCGCATCGAGAACTCCAAAAATTTTACGGAGATGCTGCTCTAAGTGAAACAACGTGCCGTGATTGGTTCCGTCGCTTCAAAGACGGTGATTTCGATGTTGACGACCGTTCGCGTGAAGGAAGACCAAAAACCTTCGGAGACGCAGAATTGGAGGTATTGCTCGATGAGGATCCGTGCCAAACGCAAAAAGAGCTTGCTTCAGCATTAGAAGTTACCCGCCAAGTTATTTCCCAGCGTTTGCATGCATTGGGAATGATTCAAAAACAAGGCACTTGGGTTCCTTATGTTTTGAAGCGAAGAGATGTTGAGCGTCGTTTTTTCGCCTATGAACAACTGCTCCAGTGGCTTCATCGCATCGTTACAGGTGATGAAAAATGGATTCATTATAGCAACCCAAAGAGAACAAAATCATGGGGGCTGCCCGGTCATTCTTCTACGTCATCGGTTCGGCCGAATATTCACGCTGCGAAGGTTTTGCTGTGTATTTGGTGGGACCAGGGCGGTGTTATTTATTATGAGCTATTGAAACCGAACGAAACCATCACGGGGGAACGGTATCAAACTCAATTGATGCGATTGAGCCGAGCACTGCGCGAAAAGCGGCCACAATATGAGCAGAGGCACGAAAAAGTGATTCTACAGCATGACAACGCTCGGGCTCACGTTGCCAAACCCGTTAAAACCTACTTAGAAACGCTCAAATAGGAGGTCCTACCCCACCCGCCATATTCCCCAGATATTGCGCCTTCCGATTATTACTTGTTCCGTTCGATGGCACATGGTCTGGCTAATTAGCAGTTCCGCTCATGTGAAGACATCTCAAAATGGCTTGATTCGTGGATAGCCTCAAAAGACGAACACTTCTATCGTGACGGTATTCGAGCTCTGCCAGAAAGATGGGAAAAAACTGTCGCTAGCGATGGGCAATATTTTGAATGATTCATTTGTAAACATTTTTTCACAATAAAATTGCATTTTCATCAAAAAAACAGCGAAACAATAATTAATTATTACTTTATGGGAAATTATTCATTTTTGATATTTTTTACGTACCCTAAAATATGTTTAATATACTTTATTTGAAATAATAATAGCACACTCTTACTTCTCCATATACTTTACGTGTTCCTAGAGATATCGATCGCAAAATATTCCGTCGTTATTCAGATATGGAAATAAGGATGGAACTTCTTAAAAGGAAGTCAAGTTCATAGTTGAAAGTTTAATGAAGTGTAAGATTATTTTATTTTGAAATTTCGAATGCTTTCGAAGTTCTCGAGATGCAAAATAGTATTCGCTTCTGTCCTTAATATTAAATGATTCATCTTTAACGTTTTTTGGTAATTAAAAGTTAATTTATTAATTTTTCATGTTATTTTCTTATGATTCCTATTAAAATTTTAATTACACAGGCCAACCATGAAAAAACTTTTTTATTAATTTGGCTCCACTTTATGTTTTTTGACGTGCTGCATCTGAAATGAACTTTAAAATACCACAGGACGTAAAGCTTCCTCGCATGTTTCCTTTACGTTATTTATGCATTGTAAGCGTATAATAATATTGGGTTGGCAACTAAGTACTTTCGGTTTTGTAGTATAAAATAAAACACTTTTTTTTTAAACAAAGAATAGTTTTCAATCAATTATATATTTTCCATTTTACTCAATGATCTTTTGCCATCTTTTTTTCAGCTGCATGATTCCGCGCTGTAAAATTTCTGGTCCTTATCAGTAAAAAACTGAACCAGGTGCGAGTGAAGGTCATCGTCATTTGTGAAAGTTTTACCATTCAAAGAATTCTGCAAACTTCGAAATAAATGGTAATCAGATGGTGCTAGATCAGGGCTATACGTGGGATGTGGCATCACTTCCCAGCCAAGCTCCAATAGTTTCCCACGAGTTGCCAAAGATGTGTGAGGCCTTGCATTATCTTGGTGGAAAACTACACCTTTCCGATTTGACAATTCTGGCCGGTTTTCTTTGATTGCTTCATCCAGTTTTATTAATTGTTGACAGTAAACATCAGAATTGATCGTCTGGTTCCTTGGAAGCAGCTCGAAAAATACAACACCTTTGTAATCCTACCAAACTGACAGCATGATCTTTTTTGGATGCAATTCAGCTTTCGATGTGGTTTGAGCTGGTTTATCGTGTTTGCTCCATGATAGTTTTCGAACTATGTTACTGTACAGGACCCATTTTTCATCACCAGTGATGATTCTTTTTAAGAAAGGGTCGGTTTCATTTCGGCTAAGGTGCATATCGTAAGAGTTGATTCTTTGTGTTAAATGAATTTCTTTCAATTCGTGAGGTACCCAAATATCAAGCTTCTTAACTAGCCCAGGACATTTTAAATGTTTTTCAATTGTTGTGTGCGATACATGTAGCCTCTCCGCAACCTCTCGAACAGTTATATGACGATCCTCTTCAATTATGACTTTGGTCATCATCAACTTCAGTAGGCAGACCAGAACGTTGCTCATCTTTGAGGGAAAAATCTCCAGAACGGAACTTTTTATACCAATTCTGACACGTGCGCTCTGTTAAGCAATTAGCACCATAAACTTCACATATCTTTTTGTGAGCCGCAGCAGCTTTCTTTCCTTTACGGAAATAAAATAGTAAAATATGTCGGAAATGTTCGTTTCTGCACTCCATTTAAAATTAACCCACAACTAATAGCTTTAATAAAAATCACGCACTACTTGCTTCTGAAGTTACGTCAATGTGACTAGTATCACGCGACAAACGGTAAAGTACAGCACTAACATACGTTATACAAAAAATAAAGCAACGCTCTCTATCAGTAAAAACCGAAAGTACTAAGTTGCCAACCCAATACATTGGTCTCCACACCTAATTAATAGTAAATGCTCAAAGTTCACTTTTGAGTTTCTGCGTGACTAATACAAAGAAAATCACCAACGCATATATTTTCCAATATGGAATTCATGAGTCATTCTGCTTTATAGGGTCATTTGAGATTCTTATCATTACAATAGTCGTTCATATCGTGGTTTTTATTTAGTTCACATTTTGCAATTAGTTGCGTTCTCATCGCCTTCAGTGAAATGGCAAGCCGTTGTTGTGGCCAACAACCCTGACAATTTTTGTTATATTTGTGGCGAGTTTGTGATCAAGAAGCATCAAAGGAGCATAACAGATTTCGTGGAAAAAGTTTACTTCGACTACTTTGGAGTGAAGCTTGGAGACCAGCTAAAAGCTTGGGCACTACACAAGTTATGTTACATTTGTGTAGAGGATTTACGGAAGTTGTCATGTGGGAAAAAGAAAACGTTTAGATTCGGAGTTCCCATGGTATGGAGGGAACAAACAAATCATTCCGATGACTGCTACTTTTGCAGCATCTGACGTCGATGCTGCAATGCTAAGAATAAGAAAGTTATTTCATATCCGAATCTTCCATCAGCATTGCGTCCAGTTCCTCATGATGAACATATTCCTGTACCAGACTCACCCGAAACATTGCAAGGTCTTTGCAAGACTAGTAGCAAATCTGAGTGTGAGATACCTGATGCTGAGCCTGACTGTGAGTTTGAAAGCGTGAAATCTCGGTTGCTTGTACAACACGAACTAGATGAGCTAGTGAGAGATTTACGTTTAACTCAAGAAAAAGCAGAACTTCTGGGTGCCAGGTTGCGAGAAAAGAATTTGTTGGCTTCAGTAACATCCTATCGTGGGTACCGAACAAAGGAACAAAAATTTGCTCCATATTTTGAACAAGAAGGTAATTTAGTGTTCTGTTGTAACATACCCGGGTTAGTAGAAGCATTCGGGATAGAATAAAATAAACAAGATTGGAGACTATTTATTGGCTCATCCAAAAGGAGCCTGAAAGTAGTTCTGTTGCATAATGGCAACAGATACGCTTCATTGCCTGTTGGGCAATCGGTTGTTCTCAAAAAAACTTATGAAAATCTACAGTTTGTGTTATAAAAAATTAAATACTCTGAGTATGAGTGGATGGTTTGTGGTGACTTGAAGGTGTCTGGTATGTTACTCGGGCAGCAAAGTGAATTCACAAAATTTCCTTCTTTTATGTGTGAATGGGATAGCAGGGCACGGGAACAGCACTGGACAAGAATAGCATGGCCTTCAAGAGAGCATTTAGAACCTGGAAGCAAGAACGTTCTGTTTCGTGAATCCTCAAAAAATACTGCTTCCATCACTGTACATAAAATTGGGCCTAACGAAGCAATTCGTTAAAGCTCTATCAAAATCAGAACCTTGCTTTCAATATTTGTGTCAGAAATTTCCTGGTTTGTTAGAAGCAAAGTTAAAAGAAGGCATATTTGTTAGCCCTGACATTCGAAAACTTATGCAAGACCCTATTTTCGAAAATACGATGAGCTCGAAAGGAAAAGCAACATGGGGTGCATTTAAACAAGTAGATTTGAAGTTTTTAGGCAATCAGAAAGACCCTAATTACGAAAATATAGATCAAAACATGTTGAAAACATTTCGAGAACTTGGATGTAACATGAGTGTGAAGGTGCATTTTTTACCCTCCCATTTAAATTTTTTTCCTGACAATCTTGGAACTGTGAGTGAGGAACAAGGGGTGCGTTTCCACCAAGATATAATGGAGATGGAGAATACTATCATACCAAACAAAAAATAATGATTGCGAAAAATTGAAAATTTGGATTCAGCACACCAAAATACATAACGAACAGGTTGAACTTTGAAAAAAGTTTATAAAAGATATTTATTGGTTGGCCTGTGTTATTATAAAATCGATATGTTTTATTTTTTAAATAGTCACAGACACCCATGATGTTTAAAGTTCTTATCACTGCAAAAGGTACCAGTATAAAACATAAATTTAAAAATTTGTATTTATTTATTGGACTTTTAGAAGCAAAAATATTATACAACGCCATAAGCTATATATTCTAGACCAAATCGTACGTAATGGTTTACATAAGTTAAAATTATCGGACATCTCTGCCTTGTGTTCGAGCGAACTTTGTATCTTATGCATACCATTAGCCCCAGCCGGGAGAGCTTATCCTGATTTACAGCCCATATAAGCAGAACGATACTGCATAGGCCGATAATAATTTCATAGCACATTGTAGGATACATATACACGTACGTAGGAATAACACCAGATTTGCGTCTCCGAAATTTTCAAATTAATTTGATATGATACAATTGATTAATGTATCAAGTGAGCGTATGCATATATTACTTTTGTGTAATACGATTTAAACCGTTGTTCTTTGCGCCTTCTGGATTCCATTTTGTAGATAATTTCGAAGATTAATATACGAGGTGTTCCGGAAAGTCATTACCGCATTTTCTAACAGATGTCGCCAGGCTTAAGTATCCAATGTTATGGTTTGACACATATGTCATTTTATTCTACTGACATCAAGCTTCAAAGCCATACATGTTATATTTTGTGAGAGTAACACCGTCATAGATTTATACCTCTTTGAAAAACTGTCGAGTTTCCTGCCTGAAAAGGTGCGTTTGCGGCCCGCATTACATTATTTAATCAAAAGAAGAAAGCCGTTGGAAGTCATCGTTTGCTTGTAGAAACTTACGGTGAGCATGCTCCAACCATGAAAACATGTGAGATGTGGTTTCGACAATTCAAAAGTGATGATTTCGATGTGCATGACAAAGAACGTTCTGGTACACCGAAAAAGTTTAATGATACGAAATTGCAAGAGTTATTGGATGAAGACCCAACCCAAACTCAAAAAGAATTGGCAGAAGCGTTAAATGTGATCCAAGAAACGATTAGCGATCGATTACGAGGAATGAGAAAAATCTAAAAGATGGGAAAATGGATGCCACATCAATTGAATGAGAGGCAAATGGAAAATCAAAAAATCGTCCGTGAAATGTTGCTTCAAAGGTGTGACCGGAAGTCATTTCCGCATCGAATTGTGGCAGGTGATGAAAAATGAATTTATTTCGAAAAACCTAAGCGCAAAAAATCATTGTTATCACCTGGCAAAGCCGGCCCATCAAGAAAAGATAAATTAATTGATACTTGACAACACCGATCCCTTGTATTGATAAAGTCAGATTCAATGAGATGTTTCGATTTGTCTCGAATATCTTAAGATATCTGCAGCGACCACGACGCATGCATATATATAAATATATAATAAATAATATAATATAAAAATAATATATAAATGAAAAAAAATAAAGTAATATATAAATACTGCACTTCGTTCAACTCCAGTTAGTCTTAGGAGAATCGATTCTCGATTATGTATGTTGTAATGTACGTGTTTACTGCGATTAAAAATACTTGAATTTTGGGTTTACCAGCGCTGAAATAAATAAAGAAAAGAGATCTCTGTGTGTCATTTTTTCAAAAGTTTTGGCAGTAGGCAGCATGAATAAATTTAGACATTTGGAAACGTTTCATAATGAGTACGTTAACAAACATCGAAAATTTTTCGAATTAAAGTCAAAATCATGTCAAAGGCAAAAACTGTTCTTCAAAAAAGCTTTGTCTGTGAATGAAAAAGCTATAATGTTTCTATCTTCTCAAGGGCTAATTTTCATTTTTCCACCACGATTTTCTTTCACTTTTTTCCAGTTCTTAGCGTTTGCAATCATTTTCGCAGAATATGAGAGCGTATTTTGTATAAACTTGTAGCTTTTGCCTCTATTAAGTAGATCGAGTATAATTGCTCTTTTTTGCGACGAACAATGTTTTGCCAGGTCCATTTTACAACAAAAATGGGTGATTAAAAGATTATTGAATTATTAGATAGACAACTTCATACGTCCGCGTTTAGCGCCGCCAGCTATGGTTCTGCTATTTTAATGCACAGGCAAATAAGTGCGCATGACTAGAAAACTCAGTAAGTCCCCCTCATATTCGGTGTTTTTTTAAATAAATTTAATATAGTTGCATCAGAATTGTTCGTTGTAAATGTTATGTATAAGTATTAATTTAGAACTGACATTTTCGTGCACATGACTGTATATGTATAAATAAATGAATAATAATTATACTCTCATCTGCTGATGATGACAACTTAGTTGTCGAAATACGTATACAGAATATGAACATTGACGGTGAAAGGGGTTTTATTAATCTTTAATGATTAAGTTAATCAACCACAGTCTCTATTTTCCTAAATTTTCCTAAAATTTGACTGATTTTAGAAAATCACATTGCAAGGTTTTCTTCCTAAATATATCAAATTTTCTACGTAATTATACTTAAGCTTTCTTAAAACGTAACTTAGATATTTCGACCTTCTTCTGTAATTTAGATTTCATCATTATTTTTTGCTCGCCACTTTCAAGTAGGTTAGACGTTATTAAAGTGTGATCAGCATATGGGGGTGCGGTCTAATCTCGCCACAAGTGTATACGCGTCGCAGTATTAAAGGGATGCGAATGAGTCCGGTCGCCCGGAGTCTATATTATGTCCACCGTTGAGCCGCTTAGATCGGATCGAGGCCGTCATAATCGGATAGACGGGATATCAGCGTCCGCTCTGATCCTCTACTAATCAACACACGCCGGTTCGAACATGCCATATGTGCTCCTACAGATCTCTCTTCCTTCTGTGTATGAATGAGTGTACGCTCCTCTTCTGTACACCCCGCTATTCGCGAAAGCTATCGTTGTTATTCACGCATAGTAATAATGGGAAAGTAAATGTCGAAATTAATTGAGAGACTGGGGTGTTTGCTGGCGTCGTAATTGTGAGAAACGTGGATGGGGTAAGTTTCGTTTCTGTACTTCTCTGATACTCGTTTGCTATTATCCTAATTTGGTGTGTTGCTCATTCGTTCTTGGATATTTTGGAATTCTATTTTTAAATGTCATTTCGATAAAGGAGTTAAAAAAATTTTTATCTCTACAATACTCACGTATGTATTGGGTTGGCAACTAAGTACTTTCGGTTTTTACTGATAGAGAGCGTTGCTTTATTTTTTGTATAACGTATGTTAGTGCTGTACTTTACCGTTTGTCGCGTGATACTAGTCACATTGACGTAACTTCAGAAGCAAGTAGTGCGTGATTTTTATTAAAGCTATTAGTTGTGGGTTAGTTTTAAATGGAGTGCAGAAACGAACATTTTAGACATATTTTACTATTTTATTTCCGTAAAGGAAAGAAAGCTGCTGCGACTCACAAAAAGATATGTGAAGTTTATGGTGCTAATTGCTTAACAGAGCGCACGTGTCAGAATTGGTATAAAAAATTCCGTTCTGGAGATTTTTCCCTCAAAGATGAGCAACGTTCTGGTCGGCCTACTGAAGTTGATGATGACCAAATCAAAGTCATAATTGAAGAGGATCGTCATATAACTGTTCGAGAGGTTGCGGAGAGGCTACATATATCGCACACAACAATTGAAAAACATTTAAAATGTCTTGGGCTAGTTAAGAAGCTTGATATTTGGGTACCTCACGAATTGAAAGAAATTCATTTAACACAAAGAATCAACTTTTGCGATATGCACCTTAGACGAAATGAAACCGGCCCTTTCTTAAAAAGAATCATCACTGGTGATGAAAAATGGGTCCTGTACAGTAACATAGTTCGAAAACGATCATGGAGCAAACACGATAAACCAGCTCAAACCACATCTGAAGCTGAATTGCATCCAAAAAAGATCATGTTGTCAGTTTGGTGGGATTACAAAGGTGTTGTGTTTTTTGAGCTGCTTCCGAGGAACCAAACGATCAATTCTGATGTTTACTGTTAACAATTAATAAAAAACGGCCAGAATTGTCAAATCGTAAAGGTGTAGTTTTCCACCAAGATAATGCAAGGCCTCACACATCTTTGGCAACTCGTGAGGAGCTATTGGAGCTTGGCTGGGAAGTGATGCCACACCCCCATACAGCCCTGATCTAGCACCATCTGATTACCATTTATTTCGAAGTTTGCAGAATTCTTTGAATGGTAAAACTTTCACAAATGACGATGACCTTCACTCGCACCTGGTTCAGTTTTTTGCTGATAAGGACCAGAAATTTTATGAGCGCGGAATCATGCGCCTGAAAGAAAGATGGCAAAAGGTCATTGAGCAAAATGGAAAATATATAATTGATTAAAAACTATTCTTTGTTTATACTACAAAACCGAAAGTACTTAATTGCCAACCCAATACATATATCATCCTCAAACGCTCCTACTCCTACTGCTCCTACGTTTTCTTGTCTTTGAGACTAGCTTGTGGAGAAAGAAATCTCAAAAGTTTGAAATAAAGTTTTTTATTACAAAAAGAATGTAATTACGAAGCATAATTTAGAAAGTTAGAATATACATACCCAGTCTGTCGCGGAGAAAACGGAACTTTTTTAAAACAGTAATGTTTAGTGACGCATCTATTAAAAAAAATATGCTTCGGTAAAGTTCATCAAAGTTTTCACCAATCTTATATCAAAATATGATATTTCCATCGCTAGAAGCAGAGGAATTGCCCATAAAGTAACGGTGTGTATTTGGCATTGGTCGCAAAATGAATTTTGAACAAAGAGCAAATATCAAGTTCTGCGTGTTTATCACGTACGAGTGTGTACGAGTCGTATAAACCATTTAAAGACGGTCGTAGGGAGATAAATGACTACGAACATCTCGGTGCAAAAATATCTGTGGTTATGGAAAGTAACATCCTTATTGCGATACGTAGAAATGGAATTAAATATTTCCATTCAATTCATCGCATTTTGTCACAGCATTTGGGACTGAGAAAGAATTGTGCAAGGTTTGTACCACACAAGCTAACTGAATTCAACATTATACAGACTTGATTAAAGACTCAAAAAAAGACGAAAACTTCAGGTATTCTATTGTAACTAGCGATGAGACGTGGTGTTTTCAATATGATCCAGAGACCAAGCGTCAAAGCTCTGAAAGGAAGCATCCAATCGAAGAAAGACCGAAAAAAGCCGTTTGGAGAAGTCGAAAGTGAAGACAATGTTAATTTGCTTATATAATTCGCAAGGTATAGTGCACAAAGAGCTTGTACTAGAACTTGTACTAGTCAAAATGCTGTATATATCTTGGTGTCATGAAGCATCTTTTGGTGCGTATTCGTCATTGGCGCCCTCAATATCTTGAAAATGGCAGCTGGCTTTTGCTACATGCTAATGCACCATTTCATCGCTCGACGCTTATCACTGATTTTCTAACTACAAATGGCATTTTAACCATCGACCATTCACCGTATTCACCGGACTTGGCTCCTTGTGATTTCTATCTATTCTCCAAACTACATTTACCGATGAAAGGACAGTATTATATTCGTATTTTGCGCGCATTGCTATATCTACTCGAATAGAAATCTTTTACATTCTAAAAATAACGTACTTTTTGTACTATTACCGTACGTATGAGGATATGTTATGAATTTTAAACAAGCTCAGACCCCTGACAGCAAAATTTTGTTTGCATACCAAATACCGACCAGTCTACATGAATTCGGTGAATATATTTTCATGTATATCTCAAACCTCTTTATGGTATCTACTGTGCATAGGCGAAGTAAGATAAAGGGCCACACATCCAGGGAATTAGAATAAATTCTGAATGTTAACAATACCTTCATAGGTTAAAAATATTAGCGTTCGAATTTAATCTCACGCGATTACCTATGAAGGGTTCGCCAAATTTCAAGTGATCGTCTATTATGCATCGTAGTAACATAGTTATCCTTTTGACAGGATGAATACGGACTTCACTCTTTCATTCGTTTCAAGAGTCGATAAATCGAAATGCGTCGTATGCAAGGTATTATTAATGTAAGAATTTATTCAAATACGATGTGAGGGTGTGATGTTTATTATTCACACAATAAAGTTTTAATGTTTTTCATACGATCAAGTAATTTTTATAATCAGCTACGAGTAATTAAATTATAAATATATTTTTTCTTCGAAGTTTTAATACTTTTATTGGCAGTTGAGATTCAATAATAAAGTTACATCTGTTACTATCCTTAATAATGCTAAAAAATAGACATAAGGTAACCACGGACTATTTATATTTGGTAAACAATGGGTATAGTTACCGTGAATTAAATGTCTATGATAGCATGTACATTTCAAAAAACAGAAACTATGTGCTAAACTTCGATGGAGGTCTAATCATCGAAAAGTAATATACGACCCACGAAAAGGTTCGCATATATAAGGTTTTCCAATAGGGATGATATGATTTTGAAGTGACATTTCGGCCATTTGTAAAATGTCATGATCTGTCATTTGTTTTTCATTGTATTCAGTAGTATTTACAATTTCATCAAGAACAACGTTTACAAATTATTCAGTTTTATTATCAAAATAATCGTTTTCCAATTGCAACTTTTCGTGTGCTTTTGCCATTTTATGGTCGTAATAATCGTCCAAGTGTCCTCGTTATTCGTCGAATTGTTAAAAATTTTGAGGTTACATTTTCTTTACATAATTTTCAAGTGCCAATAAGACAAAGAACCGCTCGAAGTAATGCAAATATTGCTGCCGTTCAGACAAGTGTTACTGAAGACCGTAATTTGTCGATTCCAAGACGTTCTCAACAATTGCGACTGTCTCAAACCACAACCTGGCGGATTTTGAGAAAGGATTTGGGTTTGCATCCCTATAAAATTGTTCTCACTCAAGAACTGAAGCCGTTGGGCCATCGTAAACGTCGTAAATTTGCTGATTTTGCCTTGCAACAACTTGAAAACGATAACGATTTTTTTAAGGAAATCATCTTCTCTGATGAGGCTCACTTTCATCTGGATGGTGTGGTAAATAAACAAAACTGTCGATTCTGATGCGAAGAAAATCCACAAATTATTTATGAAAAACAATTACATTCACCTAAATTGACAGTTTGGTGTGGTTTTTGGTATGGTGGAATCATCGGTCCGTACTTCTTTCAAAATGAAGCTGGTAACACCGTTACTGTCAATGGAGAGCGGTATAGATTGATGATAACCAACTTTTTATGGCCGACATTGGAAGAAGTTGATCTTGAGAACATTTGGTTCCAACAAGACGGGGCTACATGCCACACAACAAATGCAACAATAGAATTATTGCGAGAAAAGTTTGGAGATTCGATTATTTCAAGAAATTGTGATATTGAATGGCCTCCAAGAAGTTGTGATTTAACACCATTAGACTATTCCTTGTGGGGTTATTTGAAGTCAATTGGTCTATCGAAATAATCCAGACTCTCTTCAAGCTTTACAAGTCATTATTGAACATTCATGACATACGACTAGATTTAGTGGAAGAAGTGCTCGAAAATTGGGTTCATCGAATTCGTTCCTGCAGAAGAAGTCGTGGAGGCCATTTAAATGACGTACTTCACATTAAATAGAAAACTTTTGAATTTTCTTAACAATAAGTGTGTTTTTTTTTTAAAGAAATCATATCACTCTTATTGGAAAACCTGTTACAAGCAGGTACCTTAAAATATGTATTTCGTTAAATTTAATTCTCTTAATAACCTGCTAATAACTCCATGTGTAGTATTAGTCACTTGATTAAAATTTATAAAATATCTGTTGTCCGGAAGCTGGATAACTATTGATTGACTTAGAGGTTGATGGAAGAAAAATTGTTCAGCGCCAGTCGATGAAAAAAAAAACACACAATTAGGTGTTTCTATTATACGTTTATTCTGTATTCTATCATATATGTATTTCTTTTCTGGTTTAGCTTCGTTCAAAATATGAGGAAATCACATACAATCAAACGAATTATTAATTACAATAAGGAGTTTCAGTGCAGTAGTTCAGCCCTGAAGATGTCCCATACAAATGGGTACGAAACGTCGGCAGATATACTAGTGACGCGGTTCCAGCCCGGAAACTCAGAAGCAGATAGCATGGACCACGACCGCGGAAGTCTACGTACCAAATTACAATAAGGAGTTTTAGAAACATATTCAGGGCTACCCTGATAACAATACTGGTTAAGTTAAACCGTTGGAATGCCAAAACTCAACAATCAATTAATGCAACCCAAACATTCGAAGAGACAAAGAAAAATTTAGTAATTTAAACGTGTTAAACTAGATAAAAAGACCTTGTATGGAAAGTATGCAGGCAAAATACATTCCAGTTCTTCACAAGAGTCACATTAGAAAGTTTCGTCGTGCTTTTTCCGTCTTGTCAATCGAAGAGTAACAACGACAATATCAAAGAAAGGAGTTAGTCTCAGTGGGGATTCACCCACCACGGAACCTAACCCATATAGGTGATGTCTTTAACAATATTCAAATTCGCCCCATGTTGCCCTCTGTCCAAAGTTGTTGTCGTATATAACTGTGGACTCCATAGGAATCATATTATTGTGTCGCGTTTCGAACTTCCATCGACTTGGGCGGTGTTACCTACATCTATGAATATGTGTTAAAATTTAAATTAACGATTCTATTCAGTACTGTGCGTATGTTAATGGAAACGTCAAATATAGATGATTTATTTGGAAAAGCGTGTCTTTATGCGACTTGTCTTCGTTAACTAAACGGGTGTACGAATATGTTCATTTGATTCCCACGCGTGCTAGTTTTATTTATTAACAGATTCAATTACGATGACAAATTTATGTGTGTTCGTTTGTTTGATGTATCAACACCATCGATATATAATTTATTGGTGGAATTTGGAGGTTATTTTGCAGAAAAGTATGTACAAAATAATGAATTTGTAATATGATACGAGAGCGGATCAGTAATCAGTGGCAGATATGAAGCCCACTGTGTCTTGTGAATTATGGTGGATGATAATAAAATTAGGTGGTTGTGAACCTTCAGAAAAGCTTGTGCAGAACATGATAATAAAAGAGGTTGATGTGCTTACTGCGATTCTCCACTTGTGGGGCGCCCCCTCTCCATTTCTATTCTATTTCTCTACACTATGTCAATTCTTCGAATCGAGGCCTTTTTTTGTTTCCTTTATTCATAAAATTTTGATAGCACATTAAGGAAGTTATTAGAATGAATAAAAATTGACTAGAAATCACGTATTTACGACATAGTAATTCCTTGAGTAAGGCAATATTTGAGGCAAATGAATACTTAGGAAATAAAGAAAAATTGGTGGCAAATATCAACGGAACCAGTCATTACCATAATATTGTATATTAAATTAGAATTTGCAAAATATTACAACAACCCATGTAAGTATTATAAAAATGTAAAAAATTTCAAGGAAGAAGTCACTAAGTCAGTGATTTTCAAACTTTGGGCACGATAATACTAAACGGAGGAAGCGAGCATATCGAAAAAATTACAAAAAAAATATGAATTTTTTTGAAAATTGTTTCTGAAAGCAATAAAATACATTCTGATATAGATTACAAACAAGGTTAATGGTTATTTGTGACTCCCTTGGGCCTGTCTTGCAGCGTAAAGTCTTTCGAAAAAAGGTTTAATATTTGAAAATGACACTCCGAATTCTTTTTCTATATTTAGCTGAGATCTATATTTTGTCTTAAAGGCAGTCACCGTAAAAAATCTGGTTTTGCTAAGATAGAATGTTGAAAGTGGTAATAGTATATGAAATGCTCTTGTTTTCAGTGCATTCATCCACCCTTGCCCGAAGTTTAAGCAGTGATTTATTACCAAATTGCCTTTTGAGTTCGCCACTTGGCATGAAGTCTATAAAGATTTCTACTTCGGCAATTGGTGAGACCTTTGGAAGTATTTTGAAGTGGAACCTTAATTCTCTTATAACTTGCTATGAAGTTGTCAACAAGAAAAATGTTTAAATTCTTTGCTAGCATGGTGGAATGATTTTCAATCGTTTCAAAAACAATTCTAATATATTGCTCTTCGGTTTTGTACAAAGATATAATGTTGAGAATGGTAATAGTATAGAAAATGCTTTTGTTTTCAGTGCATTCACCCACCTCTGCCTAAATTTCGAACGGTGATTTATTATTAAATTGTCTTTTGATTTCGCCACTTGGCATGAAATCTCTAAGGATTTCTACTTCGGCAATTGTGAAACCTTTAGGAGTATTTTGAAATGGGTCCTTAATCCACTTGTAACTTACCATGAAGTCGTTGTCAACAAATAATTATTTTTTAAAATTCTTTGCTAGCATAGCAAAATGATTTTCAATGGTTTTAATAACAATTCTAATATAGCCCTCTTCGGTCTTGTAGAAAGATATAATGTTGAGAATGGTAATGGTATAAAAATGCTTTTGTTTTCAGTGCATTCATCCACCCTTACCCAAACATCAAACATTGATTTATTACTAAATTGTTTTTTAGTTTCGCCACTTGCCATGAAGTCTATAATGATTTCTTCGGTAGTTGTAAGACCTTTGGAAATATTTTGAAATGGATCTTTAATCTGCTTCTAACTTACTATGAAGCTGTCAACAAAAAAAAATTTAAATTCTTTGCCAGCATGGTGGAATGATTTTCAATGGTTTCAAAAACAATTCTAATATATTGATCTTTGGTCTTGTAGAAAGATATAATATTAAGAATGGTAATAGTATAAAAAATGCTTTTGTTTTCAGTGCATTCATCCACCCCTAACCAAACATCAAACAGTGATTTATTACTAAATTGTCTTTTGGTTTCGCCACTATGAAGATTTCTTCTTTGACAGTTGTGAGACTTTTGGAAGTATTTTGAAATGGGTCCTTAATCCACTTGTAAGTTGCTGTGAAGTCGTCGTCAACAAAAAATATTTTTTTAAATTCTTCACCAGCAGAGCGATATAATTTTCAATGTTTGCAAAAACAACTTTAATATGTTCTTCTTCCGTTTTATAGAAAATGCTACTATCTTCAATACATTCATCCAGTCCTGCCCAAAATTCAAACTGTGATTTATTACTAAATTGTCCTTTGGTTTCGCCACTTGTCATGAAATCTATGAAGATTTCTCCTTCGACAGTTGTGAGACTTTTGAGAGTATTTTCAAATGGGTCCTTAATCCACTCGTAAGTTGCCGCCAAGTCGTCGTCAACAAAAAATGTTTTTGCAAGTTTTAACAAATTCATCCAGATTTTAGGTTTCTTTGTTTTATATTTCTAATCCACAATTCTAGGCATTAATTTTATCACTCCAAGATATGTGAACCAAGTAGCTCAATTTCATCATGAAGAAATCAGCTCGACACTTCTCAGCTCTGAGTTCTTTGGATTTGCAGAAAAGTAGTTTTTCTCCTACTGACATACCATCACAAAATCGAATATAGACAATTAAATAAGCATACTCGTTGTAATCTGTTGCCTTATATAACTGAATTGAAAACAATTTGTCACACGACTTCGCGAAAAAACTGATACTCCACGTCTTCAGCTACATCACATCAACAGGAAACAATATCATTACACTTTCAACAGTATATTTGCATTCAACAAGTGGCGTTTGCGCTTAATGTGCTTTTTACAATCCATAATGTCATACGGCAAAATAAATTACAGTTCCTGTATATTCCAACGTAGGAAAATGGAAATTTATTTGCACCCGTTGCAGTTAACAATCCACCTGCGCGAGGTATTTTTGCGTCACTGACATGACGAAAGCTATTGGCAGTGTCTACGTTTGCTCTTCATCGGTGCTTCTCGCTGGTTAGCCGGGGAAGATTATTCAAACTTACATATATGTGACACTCGCTGTTTAATATACAATTTTCTGTGCAAAATGTGTGTTTTATTTTCTTAGAAAACTTCTCCAATATTTCCAATGAGAAGAAATCAATACAAGTATAAATCGTAAGATATTCATTAGAAGAGATAATACAGGGTTTTCCAATAAGAGTGATATGATTTCTTTAAAAAAAAACACACTTATTGTAAAGAAAATTCAAAAGTTTTCTATTTAATGTGAAGTATAATCGATACAATTAAGTTCTAAATAAAACGTCATTCAAATGACCTCCACGACTTCTTCTGCAGGAACGAATTCGATGAACCCAATTTTCGAGCACTTTTTCAACTATATCTAGTCGTATGTCATGAATGGCACGTTCAATATTGACTTGTAAAGCTTGAAGAGAGTCTTGTTTATTTCGATAGACCAATGACTTCAAATAACCCCACAAGAAACAGTCTAATGGTGTTAAATTACAACTTCTTGGAGGCCATTCAATATCACAATTTCTTGAAATAATCGAATCTCCAAACTTTTCTCGCAATAATTCTATTGTTGCATTTGCTGTGTGTCACGTAGCCCCGTCTTGTTGGAACCAAATGTTATCAAGATCAACTTCTTCCAATGTCGGCCATAAAAAGTTGGTTATCATCAATCTATACCGCTCTCCATTGACAGTAACGGTGTTACCAGCTTCGTTTTGAAGGAAGTACGGACGGATGATTCCACCATACCAAAAACCACACCAAACTGTCAATTTAGGTGAATGTAATGGTTTTTCATAAATAATTTGTGGATTTTCTTCGCACCAGAATCGACAGTTTTGTTTATTTACCACACTATCCAGATGAAAGTGAGCCTCATCAGAGAAGATGATTTTCTTAAAAAAATCGTTATCGTTTTCAAGTTGTTCCAAGGCAAAATCAACAAATTCACGACGTTTACGGTGGTCCAATGGCTTCAGTTCTTGAGTGAGAACAATTTTATAGGGATGCAAATCCAAATCCTTTCTCAAAATTCGCCAGGTTGTGGTGTGAGACAGTCGCAATTGTTGAGAACGTCTTGGAATCGACAAGTTACGGTCTTCAGTAACACTTGCCTGAACGGCAGTAATATTTGCATTACTTCCAGCGGTTCTTTGTCTTATTGGCACTTGAAAATTATGTAAAGAAAATGTAACCTCAAAATTTTTAACAATTCGACGAATAGCGAGCACACTTGGACGATTATTACGGCCATAAAATGGAAAAGCGCACGAAAAGTTGCAATTGGAGAACGATTATTTTGATAATAAAACTGAATAATTTGTAAACGTTGAAACGATGAAATTGTAAACACTACTAAATACAATGGAAAACAAATGACAGATCATGACATATTACAAATGGCCGAAATGTCACTTCAAAATCATATCATCCCTATTGGAAAACCTTATATTTATAATATCGTAGGTTAAACTAGAATAAACTACATTGCATAACGATCATAGTCATTAGTACGAATTGAATACAAAGTGAGTTAATGTAATGGCGATTATCCAAAAAAGAAATTGTAACACGACATTTACCTGCATTTATTTTCAAGTAAAACGGTTCTAGAAAGCTCTATTAAAACTTATGTACGAAACACAATCTCGAAAACGCGTTAGCCAGGGTAAAAAAAAAGAAAAGTTTTAGGTATTTTAAAATCGCCGTCGTCGTAAACGAAGTCCCCCATTTTGCGCGTTCCTCCGTTTATTTGCGAGCACTTAACTCTAGATAGAATTTAAACTTACATTAAGATATTTTTAACAGCTGTTATAAAGGGAACTGGCGATGTTATGAAATGGCAGTAATCTTAGGTCATTTACACTTTTTATGTTTATCTTCTTCTCAGACTTCTGTTTTGTCCCCTCAATTTTACCCGTACACTCTACCCCCGCCGCTCCGCTCCTTCGGAGCTTTTGCGCGCGTATTCTCTATTTAATTTGTTTTCATCAGAAAATGAGGACGTCGTCTTTCTTATAAATGATGGTAATTAATGATTATATTTTTGTTTCTTCATCAATTAATCAAATAATGTGCTTTTTGAAACAAATGATCTGTGCATTTTGATTATATACGTATATATATATATATATATATATACAGTAGTGGACAAAAGTTAAGCAACTCTACAAAAATACTAGTTTTATTTACAATTCATAAAATAATCAAATTATAATAGGATGATACTATTCTGTATATATCACATATGTTTACTTTCATACAAAAATGTACATTTTATAACTATAAACATGAGTTGTGCTTTATCACTGTAATGAAGCAAAAAACTGAGACGGCAAAAGTTAAGCAACTTGATACACAACACTTCTGGGAACCCCCTATTTGTCTGTGTCGCGGTTGTCAGGCGTGTTATTTTGTTAGTAGGCGAGAGGATTGAGATCGTACGTGACGCATTTGTTAATAGCTTAATCAATTATGTCACGGAAAGTGTATTCAGACGATATAAAGGTAAAAATAATTGAGCAGTATAAAAAAGGTGTTTCACAAGCAAGTATCTCCGAAAGTTTCGACATAGACAAATCGGTAGTGTCCCGAATGATACAGAGATATGAAGCTAGAGGTACGGTGGCTACAAAATTTCGCTCTGGACGACCGCGAAAAACCACTTACAGAGAGGATCACCGAATTCGTCGCCTATGCAAGAAAAATCCATGGCTAAGTGCTCAGGAAATAAAATGTACTGTAAATTGTAATGTCAGCGCACGTACTATACGCAGACGTTTAGTAGACGGCGGATTATACAGTAGAAGACCAGCGAAAAAACCTTTGTTAACACAAAAACAGAGAGCAGCGAGACTACGTTTTGCGAAGGAACACGCATCTTGGTCTGTAGAAAAATGGAAAACTGTCTTATTTAGCGACGAATCCAAATTTAATATCTCTCGCAGCGATGGAATTTGCTATATAAGGCGTCCTAAAGGAGAAAGATTAAATCCAAAATATTACACGAAAACCGTAAAGCACGGAGGTGGCAATGTCATTGTTTGGGGGTGTTTTTCTGGTAATGGTGTAGGTCCACTACATCGCATAGATGGTATTATGGATAGATTTGTATACAAAAATATATTGGAAAATACTATGTTGCCATTTGCCGAATGGAATATGCCACTTAAATGGTATTTTCAGCACGATAACGACCCTAAGCACACGGCTAGGATCGTTAAGGAGTGGCTAAGTACGCAAAGAATTAATGTTCTTTCTTGGCCAAGTCAATCGCCGGATCTGAATCCGATAGAGAACTTGTGGGAGATTGTGGATAGAAGATTAAGGCTTAATAAAACGTATTGTAACACAGATGAACTCTATAAGGCGTTATCAATCGAGTGGCAACAAATTGATCCACAAATACTTACCAATTTGATCGAATCAATGCCTCGACGGTGCGCAGCTATTATTGAAAATAAAGGTTATGCGACGAAATATTAATATTCATTTAAATACATTTATGATGTCATTTTCGTTACTAGTACGTTAAAGGTTGCTTAACTTATGTCACCTATAAATTATATGTTATATGGTATTTTGTAAGATTTTCATTATTTAGAATAAAGCATTAAACACCAAATAAGTGATTTTATCTTTATAAAAGTCCCAATTTTTCAATTTGATGATATGGCGATCACGTTCGTTTCCATTATGTTTCTGGCTATAATAGAGATATTTAGTAGGTACAGTTGCTTAACTTTTGTCCGCTACTGTATATATAGTTATATAATTTTATTACTGAAGAAGGAATAAGAGATTTTATTATAATATTATTAATTAATATTTTCTTAATTTTTGCTTATTTGTTATTCACTCTGTCTCAAAGTTATGGGATTGTGCACCGCTCTGGTATGATATACGAGGGAGCGTTTTTATATTCGCGGAATGAGGGACAAGGGGTGGAAATAAAAAAACCAAATTATTTTTCTTTTTCAATATATTCACCTGCAAGACGGATACATTTTTCACATCTTTCAATTAATTTATTTATACCCTCATAAAAAAATGGTTTCTCTTTATCTGCAAAATACGCCGAAACTGCCTCCTTGACTTCATCATCGGCAGTAAATTTTTTACCCCGCAGCTCTTTTTTCATTTTCGGAAACAGGCAACAATCACTCGGGGCCAGGTCTGGGCTGTAGGGTGGGTGATTCACAATTTCGAAGCCCATCTTATGCAGGGCAGCTAACGCAACGCGGCTCTTGTGGACGGGCGCGTTGTCGTGCAAAAGCAGAACACCTTTTGTCAATTTTCCCCGTCTTTTCTCTTTAATGGCTTCTTTTAGTCGCTCTAATATTGAAGCGTAATATTCTCCGGTTATAGAAACACCTTTATCTTTATAATCAATCAACAATATTCCTTCCGAGTTCCAAAATACCGTTGCCATGAGTTTCCCAGCTGATTGTGACACTTTAAATTTCTTGGGAGGTGCTGTGCCCTTTTTATGCCACTGCATGGAGTCTTGTTTGGACTCAGGTTCATAATGATGAACACAAGTTTCGTCTCCAGTAACAATTCCACTCAACATACCATCCTTGTCTTCATTATAGAGGTCCAAAAATGCACGCAAACACTCTACGCGCTGTTGTTTTTGCGGCGGCGTGAGCATTCTCGGCACCCATCTTGCGCTGACCTTAGACATGCCGAGATGATCGTGTAGGATTTCAAAAATTGTTGTATCGGATACTCCAACCATTTCTGCGAGTTGTTTCTTCTTTAGTCGAGCATCTTCGAGTACAATTTGTTCAACTTTTTGGATAAGTGCTGGCGTGGTCACCTCAATGCTCCTGCCCGGCCTCGGGTCGTCTTCAAGGGATTCCCTTCCTTGTTTAAATAAACTATGCCACTTGTACACCATGGTTTTTCCTGGACAAGAGTCGCCGTAAACCAATGACATCTCATTCTTTATGGTCGCGACTGATTTTCCTTGCCTGGTAAGGAACTTTATAACGGCACGATATTCGACTTTTTCCATATTTCACTTTTCACTCCTGATTATGTTACTTGGTTGACGATAGCTCAAAGGCTAACTGTCTAATAACAATGAAACTTCGTATTTATACTAATCATGAGTCGTTGCACAGGCCACGCCCCCAATGCGCCTACTCACTCCTCTACAACCCGCTCATTCCGCGAATATAAAAACGCTCCCTCGTATTAATAGCTTTTGCTATCTCTCTCACTTTAATTCGACGGTCGTCTAGCACCAATTGGTGAACTTTATTGATGTTATCGTCAGTACTTGGAGTTTTTGGACGACCCGAACGTTTATCATCGCCCAAGCTCTTACGCCACGTTTAAATTTTGCGGGCCAAAATTTCACTATTGTAAATGATGGTGCAGAGTCCCTGTACACAGAGTCCAACTCATCTTTAATTTGCGTAGGCGTATTGCCTTTCAAAACCAAATATTTGATGACAGCTCGTTACTTGATTTTTTCCATTTTCACAAAAATACTCACATCGACTCACTCAAACGACTGACAAATAACAACTGCGCGCCCAAAATGGCTGAAACTTTGGTGAGTACCTGCCAATAGATACACAACTACATTCCCTAGCTTTAGTATAGCGGAATTTCAAAGTGTATCAATTTTTTATTGATTATATAAAATCAGTTTATGGTTAAAGTGAATTTCATTATTTGCATGATCATACAATATTTTGAAAGAGTTAAAATGCTATAATTAAAACACATATAGTCTTTTTTAAATTGATATTTATTTGATTCATAAAATGCAATAGACAGATTATACTTTGATTTTTGTATGTTTATTTTGAGTTGTATCTTACCAGAGCGGTGCACAATCCCATGATCGTGAGATATGCATGAACAAAATATCATTTGTAAATTTATTTTAACATTAAACATCATTGGATAATTTTGAAAATGCATTTTACATTTACATATTGTTAAATATAATATTTGACAAGTTAACGTGGCTTAAGTATTAATATTAGAATATCTCTCTCATATTTTGCATTTGTAATTATATACGAGTATAGTTTGACAAGTAGCGAGAATGACACATAGGTGGCGCTCTAATTGGTAAAACAAATGCACTGTAATTTAGGTTGCCTATTTATATGTTTACATTCCAATACTTAGATAAATCGGTTGATTAGTTTATTTTTGACAGCCGATTGAAAAAGAAGCAACACGTCGTTTTGTTAAAATGGAGAAAGCAGAGTATCGTGCGGTGATTAAATACTTCGTAATTAAGGGTATGAAAGCTACCGAAATAAAAGATGAGTTACAAGATACACAATAAGTAGATGCGTAAATGAATTTAAATGTTGTAGAAGAAGCTGTGTTGATGAAGCGCGCTCTGGAGCACCCAAAATCGTGACTTCTAAGGAAATGGTTATAAAAATCCATAATATTATTACGCAAGATCGACGACTCAAAATGAGAGAGACAGCAGACATGGTAAACATTTCAACAGAACGCGTATACCACATTTTAAGGAAAGAATTGGGCCTTTCCAGGCTTTCAGCAAGATGGGTGCCGCGATTGCTTACGACTGATCAAAAGTTCGCTCGTTTGCGCATTTCCAATGAGTATTTGGACCTTTATAAGCGGAATCCCGTTGATTTTTGTAAGCGATTTGTTACTTGCGATGAAACTTGGATACACTACAGTTCACCAGAAACTAAACAACAGTCGAAACAATGGTAAGAACGTGGTTCTGCACCTTCAAAGAAAACGAAAACTACTTTATCGGCAAACAAGGTGATGGCATCAATTTTTTTGGATTCTAAGGGCATTTTGCTAATTGATTATCTTCAGAAAGGTGCCACAATAAACGGACAATATTATGCGGAACTTCTACAAAAATTAAATGTTGAGATTCGTGCTAAACGTCCAGGAATGGCAAAGAAAAAGATTCTGTTTCACCAAGACAACGCTCTCTCGCATACCAGCACAGTTGCGATGTTCAAAATCCACGAGTTGCACTTCCAATTAGTACCGCATGCGCCTTATTCGCCGGACCTAGTCCCTGCCGACTTCCACCTTTTTCCAAAATTGAAAACGGCACTAGCTGGAAAGAAATTTTCTTCTAACGACGAGCTTATCATCTTCGTAAATGAGTATTTTGCAAGCCTTCCGGAATCGCATTTTAAAGATGGCATAAGGGCATTGGAGCACCGTTGGAATAAATGTATTGCTCTTTTAGGAGAATATATTGAAAAATAAAAATTATTTTGTATTTAAAAAATTCGTTTTACTTTTCCATTCTCACTACTTGTCAAACTACCCTCGTATATATATATATATATATATTATGTAGCATTTTCTATCAACATGTGCTCAGATATTAAAATTAAATGATCGTATTGCCGAGCGTAAGCTTAGAACCAACTATCAATTAACACGCGACTATCGGATTAAAAATAAAATATCTTCGGGCACATAAATCTTGATGGCAGTCGTGTTCCGCGGCAGCATTTCGAAGGAAGGTTTTTAATAAGGGGCCTTAATCAAAGTCACGTGGCCGTCACGTGCACGCTTTAGGTACTTACACCCACTTGGTGATTTTTACGCGTGTTATTTTGCGTTTCCCACATCTCGACGCCCGCCACTGTCGTTCCGTCCCAACAAATAAATGTTGCAAACTGCAAGGGATGCAGGGCACTCGAAGGATCGGGATAGTTAGTGTTTGGTTTCATACGAACATACGTCCAATACGTTACGTTTTTATTATTTATTGGACATAAGCGACGTTTACCACTCGAAACGTGGGTAACATTCGCATATTGTGTATTCATTAAGATATGTTTTTGTATGAAGTATTGAAGATAAGTTGGTACTTGAAAATATACTTTGTTTCCACTGTAACAAATGGGAGAACTAGTTACATTAAAGAGAGTATTTGGAACACGGTTTAAATTATATTATTCCCTTGCATATTATTATGCGCTTTTACGATGCTGAAATGAAAAAATCTAATTTTAATGGCTTTATATATTGTAGATGTAATACAGAAATTTTTTGAAAAATTTTTATTCTCCGTGTGGAACTCGAACCCACAATCTCGTTCTCTCCAGAAAGGTGCCATCACCATTAGTCCACGGAGACAGTTAAGTCGACTCCTTCCGATGTACAATAAATTGCATGTGTAAACAATTATTAAATGATTCATTTTACGATGCTAATGGTTTTTCATTTAATAACTGTTTTTATAATGCAATTTATGGCACATTAGAAGGACTTATCTCCGTGGTCTAATGGTGAGGACACATTCCTGGAGAAAATGAGAACATGGGTTCAACTCCCATGCGAGGAATAGAAACTTTTTCAACCATTCCTGCATTACATATACAATGTACGAAGCGGTTAAAACTAGAATTTTTCAGTTTAGCATCGTAAAAGCGCACAATTATATGCAAACAATAACCTACCGGGGGCTTTCATTTAATAATTGCTCCTACAAAGCTATTTATGGGACATTAGAAGGATTCGAATTAACTGTCTCCGTTTTCTAATGGTGAGGACTAGTCTCACGTTGAGAATCGAAATTTTCTGTCTGTATATTTAAGAAATATGTATATTTATCTTTCTGGAAGCGTACAATAAGACGTATTTGAAATATATTATTTATCATAACTAGAATTGAGATATTTTCTCGCGGGCCAGGATCATAATAAGGCGAGTGTATGAATGAGCGAGCGACCTTGCGTTGCAAGTGTTATTTATATCATTTTAGTATTATTTTAAAAATAACATACTTACATTATTCACATCTGTTGTTGCGCAAAATGGATAAGACTGACAAAATGTCTGCAATATGACGTAAGTTCCCACATTTGTCTCACAGAGTAACGTATGCCGTGTTGAAAAAATGTCCTTATATTTAGAAAATGACCGTTCGACATCTACGGAAGATACCACATAATTAAAATAATCTTTAGAAATAGATAACAGATCTACACACTCACTATTAGAAATTTGTTTTAATCTGATAAAATCGAAATCTTTGTTTATAACACTCTCGAACTTTTCTACAACACTATTTTTTATGTTACGCAATACATAGCAGTGACTGTATATCGTTCACACATTACATTAACTACACTAACGACAACCCAGCGCTTTAAAATTTTTCTTCTGAGTCAAATAAACCTTTATAATGGTTGTAAATTTGTTTTAAATCGGTTTCAACGCAATTTTTTTCAAATCTTTTCTGCCTTTTCTTAATTACTGCGGTATCGTTACCTTTGAAACGTAGAACCACAGATTTCATTTGTCGTAAATTCTCGCACTAATATAAAGCCGCCTTCAACCATGTTCCCCAAGGTGTGGGAATTAGCTCTGGTGGCTCAAGAATACCGGAGCATCGTCTGTGGTATTCTCGAATTCATTTGGGAGATTTCAAAGAAAGTCGTTTGGAATTTGAAATTAATGCATCCACCTCTGGATAAAATTGTCGAATACTTTGTGCTCCATGTTGTAAAGCATGGACTTTACAGGTTTAAGACAGGTTTTGTCTTTAAGGAAGCCGTTTACAATATACGATGTCGCTGCACCATCGCTCACAAACATCAACAGTTGGTCAGTTGAAAGTTGAATTTTTCTAGTGTACCCAGCATCATCTTCATAATTGCTTCGACAGTGCATTTTTCCAATCTTTTCCTAACGAATACAATGGGAAATGTCGCTTTAACTGGCTCTAGAATACGCATTAAAATATTCAAAATAGACTTCCTTCTTCGATCTATCGTTTCGTTGACACATTACCACAGCTTTTACTACAGCTTTGATTATATTTTCGATGTCATTACGGACAGTTGACATACGGCTCTGTAACGCGCTCCGGGGTGGTGGATTCATGAAGTCATGAAACGGTTGCTTATTGAGTAGATGAAGTTTCAAATCATAGACGATTATCAGGAACAGTAAATCAAACATAAATTGTATTTTTAGTGGCACATTATTATTCTCATTTTGGCGTTGTACATTTTTTATACGACTTTTACAGTCGCGTTTGTCCCAGCACATCAACTGTATAGTAAATCTTAGCACCATAACATAAATCGTGAAATTCATCAATAAATGCTATCTGCTTCTGGGCTGGAACCGCGTCACTTGTATATCTGTCGACGTTTCGTACCCATTTGTATGGGGCATCTTCAAGGCTCAACTACTGCATTGAAACTGACCCGGAAGCCCAGAAGAAGATAGCATGGCAATCAATGGTTTTGTTTTTCTCTTATTCACGTCCGCCATACTTATTAATTAAACGTTCGCCTTATATAAAGATCCGCTCGGTACTAACATATAATTCTACACTTCATCTGTTTTATTACATTACACTGGCGGGGGCGCTGCGTACTCAGTACGACCCTGGTCCGCGGGAAGACATCCCAACTCTGATCATAACTGCTATTTTGTCTTCTATTTCCTTCTCCGATTCTCGAGATTCATGCTTTGATTGTTTGCGTTTACTGTATTATCTAACTTGTTCCTTAATAATTTAAAGTTATCCTTTTGAATACTCATCTTTAGTGGAAAATATTTGAATTTGTAGTTAAAAAAAGGATTTGGTATTTTCTAACGTAGTTAAATTTAGTTATAATTCTTGGGCAGTGTAAATTGCCCCTAAATTATACGCTTTTTTATTTTTTTTTGGATTTTAACGTGTTGTTTGTTTCATATATGAATTTATGGAAATCAGAAAGTTCTACGGCTCATCGAAGCAGTCGACTTATGACTTGATACAGCAGAAATAGAATTTCTGTGTATACACGAAAGAGAGTAAAGCAGTGTAAGTATAGTAATTCAACAGTCGCTGTAAAATCCCACTTTAATAGCTATAATCGTGCGTGAGTGCCCCCACGATTTTGCGAGAGCGAGTTGAAGAGAGACGCTGATAGAGTGAGTTGCCCGGGTGACAGCAACCCCTATACAGTGACTACGGTCTCCCCCCTTGGCCAAACTGCCGCGCGTATTTGCCAACACGCGGATTGTCACCCCAACAACCAACCCCCGTGTCGTTCCCGTTAGTAGTTCTGGTCCTCTTCGACATTTCAGATTGAATCTCACGAAATAGACGGTTTGTATATATATATAGATATACGCACAAATATATACAGAGAGGAAAGGCCGTTTTCCACGTTGGATTCCCGCTGTCGCCTCCTGATAGCTCTCCTCTGCCGCTATGCGAAATCGAAAACTGATGTTTGATATTTCGCGACAAGTATTTTTGTTTAAAATGTTTTCAATTTCGGAAATATTATTAGACGGAGGGTAAGAGAACTAATTTTACACGCTCTCGTACGCACGATATAAAGTTCAGCTTTTCTAGATTGCCGCAATAAGAGGGGAGACATTGAGCTTATAAATGGGATATTCCAGAGGAAATGATAATGAGTGTAATTTTTATATTCGTTCCTGACGAAAATATTCATGTTTTGTTTATTTTGAATAAATTTTAATGTGAATTTTGTGAATTTATTTGAGGTTAGGATTGTACTGGTTCCAGATATTAATTCTAATGGTAAAGAATTAGGTTTAACTCTTTCAGCCACGCTTTCTTATATATAACTTCAGAATAAAAACAATTGCATTTTTAGGTTAATTAACGTTTATTTATTATTAAAAACATGTAAAAACAGAAAAAACCGTTTGGGCTTTTACAAATTAGTATACTAACCACCATGGCTGTTTGCATAACAAATCATTAAGAAAAATTTAGTAGAATATACAGCAAATTTATTTTCTATGAAAATCTGAAAAACACGTTTTATCTTTTCGTATACAAAGTGGGAGTTTACAGGTTCCGCATTGCCATCTAACACGCACCGGACTTTTCTTAGTGCTGCATTTTGCGCATCTTCGAGAAGTGGCTCGCTCTGGCTGATGCATGCTGCCTTTCAGACGTAATTCTGTCGATACTGCTGGTTTGTGCCGCTTTATTGGTACAGGAGTAGATGTATAGCTATTGTGGGAGCGTTTTGAGCATAATTGGGTTTCTTCCCCTGAGCTGATGCCAGGATCACTTGGTAAACACCTCTTCGAAAATTTTTGTTGCTGAGCTAATCCAGTTCTGGATTATGTTTATTCTGGAGTTCCATATATACAATCTAGAAGTTTGTGACAGCACAGTCTAAAATGTGAAAAAATATTCGATGCCACCATTTACGTGATTTTAGGTCTATAGCATAAGTGCTTTTTAGCTGGTCGAATTTGTCCACGTAGTTCATAGAACTGTTGTATTGTATCACAGCTTCAGGACAACCTATTTCATTTTGGGCTCTATTGTGTTCCCTGCGAGTAACAATACCAGTCTTTCTGAGATCTATGGAGTTTACAGGTTCCGCATTGCCATCTAACACGCACCGGACTTTTCTTAGTGCTGCATTTTGCGCATCTTCGAGAAGTGGCTCGCTCTGGCTGATGCAAGCTGCCTTTCAGACGTGATTCTGTCGATACTGCTGGTTTGTGCCGCTTTATTGGTACAGGAGAAGATGTACAGTTATTGTGGGAGCGTTTTGAGCATAATTGGGTGTTATTCACCTGAGTTGATGCCAGGATAACTTGGTAAACACCTCTTCGAAAATTTTTGTTGCTGAGCTAATCCAGTTCTGGATTACGTTTTTTCTGGAGTTCCATATATACAATCCAGAAGTTTGAGACAGCACAGTCTAAAATGTGAAAAAATATTCGATGCCACCATTTACGTGATTTTCGGTCTATAGCATAAGTGCTTTTTAACTGGTAGAATTTGTCCACGTAGTTCATAAAACTGTTGTATTGTATCACAGCTTCAGCACAACCCATTTCATTTTGGGCTCTATTGTGTTCCCTGCGAGTAACAATACCAGTCTTTCTGAGATATTTGTAGTTTGTAAACATGAAAACTGATCTTTTGTCTTTCCACTTTAGAAAGGCGATATTTGTGTCACTGACCCTGTAATCGTGTTCTCCTCTTTTTAGAGCTTTCTCTTCTTTTAGTTTAGGTAAATATTTACGATTTCAGTTTACGGTATCACAAGCAAATATGTTATCTTTGTACAAATCTTCTTGCAATGCTATTGAAATTATTATCAATAAAGACTTTGTGATTTTTTGATTTCAAGTCCATGCAAAATTGTAGAATAACTTTACCACCGAGATCAATTTGTATTTTGTCACTATCCTTGTCCGTATAAATCTAAACAATAGGCGTAGGTGTGATATTCTCTAACTCTATTACATCGTTTGGTACACCCCCGCCACCAGTGTACTTTTCCGGCTCTCCCATTCTGAAAGTTTTCTTCCATTTTGGTTCCCTCATAACAGTTTGAGTAGATAAAGCACTCGTAGTAGCATTACCAGTAGTGTCAGGCAAATTTGAAATGGTTATGTCATCGTTCGAGTCAAATTCATCTTCAAGATTTAGCTCGCGCTCAGAAGGTATATCGTCGAGCACCATCGGGTCCGTTTGCATCTCATAATTTTTTCCTTCATCCGATTCAAGACTGCATACACTTTAGCACTCAGAAGGTATACTTACCAACAAAATATCTTCTATACCACGTTCATTAAGTACACGCGGCATCCTTATAATGCAACATTATGATGTATTTTATGAAACCTACTATAGTCACAGTGGTTAGTAATCTAACCACCGTGCTACTTACCTTATTTATCGTAGATTATATAATATATTATAATATTTTTGTTATAAAATAATTAAACAGACACTATACCATAGAGTAACACCGAATTCGTTAAATAATAACCACTCTGAGCATTTTTATTATATTCGGTCCCGTTGAAAAACAACACATTACCACATTTTCAAAAAAATCTGTTAATCTACCCAGCGGGCCCTAGAATAAAAGTTTCGCATTAAACGATCAACAATAAAACAAGTAATTGCTTAGCAAATTGGCACAAGACGGCATAAAAAGTGGTTTTGAGAACTCTTAAATAGGTGGTTAGATAACTGACCACCAAGCCTGAAAGAGTTAAAAAGTATTTAGAACTATCCCTCGCTATCTACAACACATAATTTGTCTTATCCGAATTGCTTCTTTGTGTTCTAACACAAATATCGAAGATTTTTTTTTAAGCTTTGGATAGTACCCCCTATCATCTAGAGCAGGTATGGGCAACCTTTGACATGTTGTGGGCCAAAATTTAATGTGCAAATACGTTCACAGGCCGCGTTTAAAAGTAGTGCATTTTAAACTAGTGTTTAAAAGTAGTGTTCATAACTTTTAGCGATAGATATCAGACACGAAATAATACGACAATGTCTCGCTGGCCGGAT
This sequence comes from Dermolepida albohirtum, assembly GCA_031893035.1. Lineage (NCBI taxonomy): Eukaryota > Metazoa > Arthropoda > Insecta > Coleoptera > Scarabaeidae > Dermolepida > Dermolepida albohirtum. The sequence goes on along the minus strand of JAVIWB010001341.1, from coordinate 148,146 downwards.
CAAATCTTATAGCGGGCCGATGGTTGCCCGCGTATGATCTAGAGCATAAAGAAATCAAGCAAATCTACAGTAGTGTAGGAAGAGTCACGAAATGCTATTCAAAAATTCCCAGTCACAGAGTCAGGACCTCTGGCGTATATTTAAAATGACCAATCAAATAATTTTAGAAATTCATAACATTGTTTTTGGAGTAAAAATTTATCTAAATCTCTTGATGTAATTTTGGGCGAACAACAAATTTGAAAGATCGTAGCGAAATGTGAACTTTTGAATGTCTAAATGTTTTAATCTCTGAGACTTGATCGACTTTGCTCCAAAAAATATTAAATTGGCGTCCTGTCAAATTCAAAATTTCTTATTTTGGCAACAATTTCAGTTGCTGACATTTTCGAAGATCCTAAAAACGACTTTTACGAAATTTATCTTTTGGCTTAACTTTGATAAAATAAAAAAAGAAGAACCACACTGAAATGTGAACTTTTGAAATTGAAATTGGTCTTGTGGCTTAATCTTGAAAGAAAATAAAATTGAAGAATCATAATAAAATGTGAACTTTTGAATGTGTAATTGGATTATTTCGAAGATTTGATTGAGTTCATTCTAAAAATATTGAATTTGGGTTTTAATAGGTCAGAATTATTATTGCACATATTACGAAGGATAAGTTCAAATTTTTTATTTTGGCAAAAATTATTTTTTTTCAAAATTATGGTATTTTTGAAAAGTTTTCCTACATTAACTCTTATTTCGAAGATTCTAAAAACGAATTTGATGCTAAAATGTATTTACGTCTTTTGGCTTAATTTTGAAAGAATAAAAAATCTGAAGAACCAAAATTTTTTACTTTGGCAAAAAATTCATTATTTTGGGAAGGATATTAATTGGTACTTTTCAAAAGTTTTTGTACATTTACAAAAATTTCCGAAGATTTAAAAAACGATTTGGAAGTTAAAATTTATCTAAGTCTTTTGGCCTAATCTTCACGGAATAAAAATCTTGCAGAACCATGTTAAAATGTGAACTTTTTAATGTGTAATTGGATTATCTTTTAGATTTGATTGTTTTTGCTCTAAAATATATTAAATTTGTATCTCGCAAGATCAAAATTGCCGTTTCACGTATAACGAAGGATAAATTCAAAATCTTTTATTTTGGCAAAAATTTAATTTTTTTCCCCAAAGTGTATTAATTGGTATTTTTCAAAATTTTTCAAAAATGTTTGTTCATTAACAAATGACGCTTGTTGATGTTCCAGAAGATTCTAAAAATGGTTCTGAAGTTAGAATTGATCTTAGTCTTTTGGCTTCATCTTGACAGAATAAAAAACTTGAAAAACCATATTAAAATGTAAAATTTTGAATGTGGATTATTTCTTAGATTTGACTAATTTTTCCCTACAATGTATTAGATTTGGGTCTCGTAAGGTCAGAAATGCTGTTTCACGTATAACACAGGTTAAATTCAAAACCTTTTATTTTGGCAAAAATTTCACTTTTTCCCCAAAGTGTTTTAATTGGTATTTTTCAAAAGTTTTTGTACATTAACAAATGATCGCGTGCTGATATTTCCGAAGATTCCAGGAACGATTTTGAAGTTAAAATGTATCTAAGTCTTTTAGCTTAATCTTGACAGAATACAAATCTTGAAGAACCATGTTAAAATGCGAACTTTTTAAGGTGTAATTAGATTACGAGGGAGCGTTTTTATATTCGCGGAATAGGGGACATGGGGTGGAAATAAAAAAACCAAATTATTTTTCCTTTTCAATATATTCACCTGCAAGACGGATACATTTTTCACATCTTTCAATTAATTTATTTATACCCTCATAAAAAAATGATTTCTCTTTATCTGCAAAATACGCCGAAACTGCCTCCTTGACTTCATCATTGGCAGTAAATTTTTTACCTCGCAGCTCTTTTTTCATTTTCGGAAACAGGTAATAATCACTCGGGGCCAGGTCTGGGCTGTAGGGTGGGTGATTCACAATTTCGAAGCCCACCTTATGCAGGGCAGCTAACGCAACGCGGCTCTTGTGGACGGGCGCGTTGTCGTGCAAAAGCAGAACACCTTTTGTCAATTTTCCCCGTCTTTTCTCTTTAATGGCTTCTTTTAGTCGCTCTAATATTGAAGCGTAATATTCTCCGGTTATAGAAACACCTTTATCTTTATAATCAATCAACAATATTCCTTCCGAGTTCCAAAATACCGTTGCCATGAGTTTCCCAGCTGATTGTGACACTTTAAATTTCTTGGGAGGTGCTGTGCCCTTTTTATGCCACTGCATGGAGTCTTGTTTGGACTCAGGTTCATAATGATGAACCCAAGTTTCGTCTCCAGTAACAATTCCACTCAATACACCATCCTTGTCTTCATTACAGAGGTCCAAAAATGCACGCGAACACTCTACGCGCTATTGTTTTTGCGGCGACGTGAGCGTTCTCGGCACCCATCTTGCGCTGACCGTAGACATGCCGAGATGATCGTGTAGGATTTTAAAAATTGTTGTATCGGATACTCCAACCATTTCTGCGAGTTGTTTCTTCTTTAGTCGAGCATCTTCGAGTACAATTTGTTCAACTTTTTGGATAAGTGGTCACCTCAATGCTCCTGCCCGGCCTCGGGTCGTCTTCAAGGGATTCCCTTCCTTGTTTAAATAAACTATGCCACTTGTACACCATGGTTTTTCCTGGACAAGAGTCGCCGTAAACCAATGACATCCCATTCATTATGGTCGCGACTGATTTTCCTTGCCTGGTAAGGAACTTTATAACGGCACGATATTCGATTTTTTCCATATTTCACTTTTCACTCCTGATTATGTTACTTGGTTGACGATAGCTCAAAGACTAACTGTCTAATAACAATGAAACTTCGTATTTATACTAATCATGAGTCGCTGCACAGGCCACGCCCCCAATGCGCCTACTCACCCCTCTACAACCCGCTCATTCCGCGAATATAAAAACGCTCCCTCGTATGTCTAATATTCGGTTGATTTTTCTCTAAAAATATTGAATTTGTGTCTTTCTAGATCAGAATTACTATTTCACGTATTACGAAGGATATATCAAAATTTTTATTTTGGTAAAAATTTATTTTTCCGACATGTATTAATTGGCATCTTTCATTTCAAGTACTGTACATTAACAAATGCGAAATATTAGTTAGTAAAGAATTGTATTATTTATAGAACTAATACATCGACTAATAACTTCTTTCTTTAAATCTGAGATAGTACTTTGTCGATTTCATACAGTTTCCACAAAAAAAACATCGGAAAAACCCACATACAGTGAAGGCAACGAAGAATGGTCAACGAGAAATATTTGCTGCAGTGTCATGGTGCGGGCGCGATCATGTTTCATGTAGCGGAATGAGATGTATGATAAATTTATAACATGGAGGTCAGAGGGAGTCAGCGCCGGAGGCATAAAGCGGTCAGTGTTTTACAAATGCCCAAGCTCGCATTCAATTTTGCCGTTGATGGAGGCGGCGGGTGGCGGTGCGGTGACGGCGGCCGTTCGGCTGAAAAAAAATCCACTGTCGAGTAGTATGCTGAATATACGTACGTATGTATAGATGTAGTTAGTAAACGCTGTAGTACAATGGCAGCAACAAAGGCAAATTGGACGTTGTCATTGGGGTTATAGTATGAGCATTATTAATTTACTCGAAAAATGAAATACCGACGTCCGGATGATGATACCTAATTAAAATACATAATTCACTAATGTGCTCCATTTAAAACAAAATAAATCATTCATCGTGTATACCCGAAATAGTGTGTCTAATTAATTCAGTATAAGTGATGAATTTTCAATGTATCCCAGCAACTGGCTTTTCATTATAAATATTTAGAATATCGGGAAGTGTCGGTGAACAGGTTTACGAGAGTAGTTTGACAAGTAGTGAGAATAGAAAAGAAAAACGAATTTTTTAAATACAAAATAATTTTTATTTTTCGATATATTCTCCTAAAAGAGCAATACATTTATTCCAACAGTGCTCCCTTATGCCATCTCTAAAATGCGATTCCGGAAGGCTTGCAAAATACTCATTTACGAAGATGATAAGCTCGTCGTCAGACGAAAATTTCTTTCCACCTAGTGCCGTTTTCAATTTTGGAAAAAGGTGGATGTCGGAAGGGGCTAGATCCGGCGAATAAGGCGCATGCGGTACTAATTGGAAATGCAACTCGTGGATTTCGGACATGCCTGTGCGGGTATGCGAGGGAGCATTGTCTTGGTGAAACGGAATCTTTTTCTTTGCCATTCCTGGCCATTTTGCACGAATCTCAACATTTAATTTTTGTAAAAGTTCTGCATAATATTGTCCGTTTATTGTGGCACCTTCCTGAAAGTAATCAATGAGCAAAATGCCCTTTGAATCCCAAAAAATTGATGCCATCACCTTGTTTGCCGATAAAGTGATTTTCGCTTTCCTTAGAGGTGCAGAATCACGTTCTAACAATTGTTTCGGCTGTTGTTTAGTTTCGGGTGTACTGTAGTGTATCCAAGTTTCATCGCAAGTAACAAATCGCCTACAAAAATTAACCGGATTCCGCTTATAAAGGTCCAAACGCTCATTGGAAATGTGCAAACGAGTGAAGTTTAATCAGTCGTAAGCAATCGCGGCACCCATCTTGCTGAAAGCTTGGAAAGGCCTAATTCATTCGTTAAAATGTGGTGTACACGTTTTGTTGAAATGTTTTCCATGTCTGCTATCTCTCTCACTTTGAGTCGTCGATCTTATGTAATAATATTATGGATTTTTATAATCATTTCCTTAGAAGTCACGATTTTGGGTGCTCCAGAGCGCGCTTCATCAACACAGCTTGTTCTACCACGTTTAAATTCATTTACCCATCTACTTATTGTGGCGGATGATGGAGCAGATTCACCTAATGTTTCCCGTAACTCATCTTTTATTTTGGTAGCTTTCATACCCTTAATTACGAAGTATTTAATCACCGCACGATACTCTGCTTTTTCCATTTTAACAAAACGACGTGTTGCTTCTTTTTCAATCAGCTGTCAAAAATAAACTAGTCAACCGACTTAACTAAATATCGGAATGTAAACATATAAATAGGCAACCTAAATTACAGTGCATTTGTTTTACCAATTAGAGTGCCACCTATGTGTCATTCTCACTACTTGTCAAACTATCCTCGTATTTTAAAATTTTTTAGGACAAATTAACTATACATATGTAAAATGTCAAATGTATAAAAGATATTGAAAATTATTATGTAGATATGTGTAAGGCGTTGTTAACATTTATCAGTCGTATGTCACTTCTGACGTGACGTTACAACTTTGCTTTCTCAGTATGTAACATACAAGACTGAACAGGTTTGCTAAATGTACATACTATATATTTTTACAGTTTAATGCTTACTGGATAGTAGACAACATGTTGTGTCATATTTTAGCAACTATTTTACTTACAATATTTTATTCCTCCAATAATGAATAAAGAAAATTGTTACAATATACCAGGTGTACCCGAAAGTCATCAGCGGATTTTCTAACAGACGTCGCTAGGATTAAGTATGCTATGTTATGATTTGACACATGTCGTTTTATTTTACTGATATTAGGCTTCAAAGCCATACATGTTATATTTTGCGATAGTAATACTGTCATAAATTTATACTTATTTGAAAAAGTCGAGTTTCGTGCCTGAAAAATTGCATTTGCATCACGCATTTCTTATTTAATCAAAAGAAAAAAGCCGCTGAAAGATATCGGTTGCTGGTAGAAAATTGCGGTGAGCATGCTTCAATCAAAAAAACATGTGAGGCGTGGTTTCGATAATTCAAAAGTGGTGATTTCGATGTGCAAGACAAAGAACGTTCTGGTAGACCGTTTGAAAGTTTGAAGATGTGAAACTGCAGGAGTTATTGGATGAAGACCAAACCCAAACTCAAAAATAATTTGCAGAAGCGTTAAACGTGACCCAAGAAACGATTAGCGATCGATTGCGAGCAATGGGAAAAATCCAAAAGATGGAAAAATGGGTGCCACATCATCTGAATGACAGACAAATGGAATATCGTACCTCGATTGGCAGTAATGCTTACACAGAAGAAAATCCGCGCACTCATCCTGGCCAAACCAAAACACACAGTGACGTTCACGAGACATCTGTTACAAAACACGTGTTTTGGTTTTGGCGGGATGAGCGTGTGGAATTTTTTCTGTGTAAAATTAATAATTTGCCGATTCGCTTAGTAGTCGAAATGCGTGTAAAGGATAGGAATATCGATGTGACATGTCTTTTCGCCTTTTCAATATTTACCTTAAATATTTCAAAAGACCATTTAGCAGAATGTTCATCAACTAATGGCTTCATTATTTCTAGAAAATCTGAAACTTTTCAAGTGCTTTTTGGAGACAAATAATAATCTGGCGATGCTAAATCCGGAGAATAGAGCGATTAGTCAAACTTCAAAACAAATTTCTTTAATTTTTTGAAGTGCAATCATTGATTGGCGAGCAGGAGAATCGTCTCGTAAAAAGAGCAGACTTTGCAAATTTTCCGCGGCTTTTTTCCAATGAGTGATGTAAAACACATCTCCATATGAAGTGTGTAATGCTTGAATAATACGCTTGAACCCAATTCGCCGATTATCCAAGAGATAATACCTTATACACCAAGTGGTCTCAGAAATTGATCCTTCAGAATGGTGCTTATTTTTGACATCTGATCTTTTCTTAAATTCAGTACCTCAGTTCTTAATAATGGCGTATAAAGGATACTATTCTCGATGCCTCAATGTAAGACATACTCAAGATGCTCACAAAATATATATACAATGCATAATATTCAGGATCTATATTGCTTTAGTCACTTGTAACTGAGAAATGTGGAAGTACCAGAATTCCAGGAGTGATGACGCATAATGGTGGCGAAGTTAATAAACCATTGCAGGTCGTGGAAGTGTTGACGGATTATTTACACCGTGTGATGAGACACTATTTATGCTTCTTCATCGATATTTCTTATCATTGAGGATGAGGTGTTGACAATTTTGATATTAAAAAGTTTATTAAATATATTCTACATTTGTAATTTACAAAGCAATAATTAAGAAAAGGCCTTAAAATGTTTTTAAAAAATTCTTTTAGTAGGATTGAAATTATTTTCTATTACTTTACCACATGTTAGGAATTGACAATACAGCCACCAGTGCGTGTCGTGTATGCAACTCAGAAAGATGCTTCTTGATAAATTTTAATCCAGACATTCTAGACGTTCTCGTATAATCTTGCGCAGTTAATAAAGTATTAAACCAAGTGCCTTACTTAGAGTAGCTTTCGTTTATTTAATAGATTGTGTGTAACTGTTTTACAAAACGTAGGTTAATGAAATATAATTTTTATTTTATTTCCGCTTATTCAATAGAAAAGTCGAATCTCCAGTTTAGCGCATTATACGCGACTGTTAATAGAATTTCGGTTGATGTTGGTTCAACAGGAGCCTACACGATTGTAGGGGCATCATTGTATGCCACGCGCCGTACTGACGTCTGGCGTCGTCAGTGTCGTACATTCTACGTTCTCACATGGCTATCACGCGCGATAATCGCACTAACACGATACACGTATCCTCGCTGTGTCCTATTTCACTCTATCAACCATCCGTGTATTCCATACACTTACAGTCCTTAGAGTAACGGCAGTACGAGGTTTATACTTTCGCATTGGATTAATGTAAGGCTTACTGCGGAGACTTGCTGATCCCCCACTCCACGCTTCATTACATATTACCGTTTCCGCAAGGGATATCTTCAAGATTACCGTTAATTGTGGATATCGGAGGCCGTTCAATGCCTCGTTAGCTTATGTTTCCGATGCATCATTCAAAATTGTGACATTGATGAGGTTGGGCGAAAACGTGGAGCTTTGATCGACTTGAAAAAAATTATTGTTTTTACAATGAGAGGTCTTGGAATTTATTTGTTGTTGTCGGACGGACGTTCTGGAAGGTTTTATTAGAATTTAATTATACACTTTGATATTCTCTTTTTAAATTGTTTTGTTTGTTTATTATTCGAAAACTAAGACGATGGGCACGATATATTTATAAAGATGGACTACAAAAGACTGAAAATAAAAACGTGTATAAAGAATTTTAGCCTAACTATATATACCGTGAATATATTTTATAATGCAACATGCACATACGTACATACACTAGTTGCTAGAGTAACGTAATAATGAAATGACAGCAATGTATTTTAGTGTGTATTTTATTTTGCAACATAGGATGTGAAATACAGTAGTTGAACAAAATTTAAAAACTAATTTAACAAATTTTCAAAAATGTCACCATTGACGGCCAGACAGTATCCTAAGCGATTGTAGAATTCATTTATTGTATTTTGTATCTGCTCTGGAGTTATTTCTCTTGCAGCAACTCGTACTCTATTTTTTAATTGGTCAATATTGTTTAGTGGTTCTCCATGAAAAACTTTATTTCTGATACATGACCAAAGAAAGAAATCGTTTGGAGACAGGTCTGGTGACCTTGCTGACCATTCTACTTCTCCTCCACGGCCTATCCAACGGTTTGGAAATCTTTGGTTGAAAAATGTTCTAACCATATGAGGATTATGTGCCGGCGCGCCATCATGCTGGTACCAAATCTCACCAACAATATTTAAAGCGTGGAGGACTGGCATAACTCTGTACTCAAGCAATTCTTCTAAATATTTTTCTCCTGTAAGAGTACCCTCAATAAAAAACGGTCCTACAATATGGTGTCCAATCAACCCAGTCCAAACATTGACTTTCTGTGGCCGCTGAGTCCTTGTGATATGATATCTATGCAAATTTTGTCTACTCCAGTAGCGGCAGTTCTGTGAATTTACTTCACCATTTACATAAAATGTTGCTTCATCTGTAAAGCAAATTCTGCGTAGTAAAGTATCATCATTATGAAGCTTATCCAACATGATTTCACAAAAGTTACTTCTTCTTTCTGCATCATTCGCAATTAGTTCCTGATGGTTTTGAAAATGATACGACTTAAAATGTTCTCGTTTTAGTAGTTTATGCACGGAAGATTTGCTTACATTTGTAGTTTGTGCTAAAGCTCTTGTGGAGCTCTCTTTTGGCGTCAGTAATAACATATCTTGGCCTATTCTTTTTTTTATGATTAGGAACGATGCATCCATTATTTTTATACTTCTGTACTAACCTACTTGTTGTAGTTGGACTCGGTCTTGGACGGTCAGGATATGTAATTTGAAACAAATCTGCTACTCTCCTCAAACTAATATTCGAGTTATACCAGTTCACTGATAACAGTTTTTCTTCTATACTATACATACCTCAAAAATAGAGTAACTTATTTTGACATCCTATGTTGCAAAATAAAATACACGCTAAAATACATTGCTGTCATTTCATTATTACGTTACTCTAGCAACTAGTGTATGTATGTGCATGTTGCATTATAAAATATATTTACGGTATATATATATATATATATATATATATATACCGTGCTTTCATATTAAAATGCTACAAACACCGTATCATATTATATTCGGGTCTAGGTACCGAGAATGCCGATCAGAATGTAAAGTAATGGGGCGCGAGTCAGTCGAATCACAACAACGACTGACTACAGATTACAGATTAAGTAGTTGTTCGTGTCGCTTATAGTCAAATTAGTGGTGGGGCTGCAGCTAGTACGATCAGTAGTCAGTTATAGTCGTGATTCAAATGACTCGCGCCCCACCACTTTACATTCTGATCGGTATTCGGCAGCTAGATCAGAATATAATGTGGTACAGTTTCCGTAGCGAGGTAAAATAAATGCACGGTATATACATGTATATATATATTCGTTATGTTCCTTTTTATTCCTTTACCACCTAATAAACCACCACTTTTGAGACCACTTTTCCACTTAACGGACACACATCCCCTTACTTCAACGATGTGTAGAAATAAAATACATCCAGAACATGGAAAATAATAAAGTATGATTAATCATCTACAAACAAATTTTTATATATATGTCACATTTTTTGACAATATTTAGTGATGTTTGGAGTTTGGTGAGGCAGATATTATATTGGATAAATAATAAAATTTTGAGGAAGTCAATATATAACATATATATTGCCGAAACGTAAATAAATGAAATAATTTCTCGATCAACACTGCTGCAAAAAAACACGCCTACCGAGACATGTTTTAAGAGATTTCGATGTATCGTCTGTTTATGAAATTTCACCGGTCCACCGGTGCACATTTCATTTGACGTTTTAACCTAGTTATTTACAAATCTAATGACAGTTGAATAAATTATTTGAGTATGACTCCTTTCCACAATAATTTTCGTACTTCGTATACGTATTTCGACAACTAAATTGTCATTGTCAGGTGATATTTAATGACAGTGTCACACCTGAAACCACGACAAAATCAGCACAGAAACAAAGTCCGTACCAGACTTATACCGTCGAAAGCCAAATACACACTGCGACTTAGAGTGTCTTTGGCTTTCACTGTGATTAATGCTGATGATGACAATTTAGTTGTCGAATTTCGTATATAGAATGCGAATATTGTGCAATTTCTGGTGCAGTTTTCCGTCTATTTCTCTTATTTAACAAATTGTTGTTATTTTTGATCGGACTGGCCACTTTTTATTCAATAAACTACCAGTTTTTTCATATATTCTTAATATTATGATCTGTGGTTTAACTACGTCAGTAATTTCCGGTTTTTTTATTAGTTTTACCAACATTATGATCGGACACTATAAGAGCACGTGTTTGAACCGATAGTTCTTTTCTACGCGGCATTTCCTAAAATATCGACTTTATTTTAAAATGAATCGCAAACATACCACTTGAAACTCTTTGCGCTTCACCAGATTAATGAAAACTCGAATTTTTATACAAATACGATACCTTCTGTCTCTTGATTTATGACTTAATGTAACCGTATTTAAAATTTCCGAGAAAAAAGCCTTTATTTAATCGCCTTATCTGGGCTGTAAAATTATCGGCGTTGACAATTTAGTTTTGAAGTACTTAAATACATAAATACCGAAGAATATCCACGTACTTATTATGTCTATCTTTTATTTAAAATTTAAAAGTACAATAGTTTTACTTAGGCTACAAAGTATACTGGAAAATCATTATCGGTTTTTCGTAAAAAAACTACATAATTTTCAAGAAAATGGAAAAATTTATTTATTCAAAGTATTGGCAATTTGATTCTACACATCTTGCCTATCTTTCAGGCAATTTATGGATGCTATTCCAAAAATACTGTTTGTCCTTTGAGCAAAACCATTCATCGAGCCATTTTCTAACTTCTTAGAAATTGGCGAAGTGCTGCTCTGCAAGCGTGTGTCCCATTGATGCGAAAAGGTGATAGTCGGACGGAGCAAGATCTGGAGAGTACGACGGGTGCGATATTATGTTCCATCCAACTGCTTTCAATACTTCCTTGACCGGCTTTGCTGTATGAGACGGCACGTTATCGTGGTGTAAAATCCCTTTACCGCGTTTTCGGGCCCGGGCATTCTTCTATCAATGCATGATTCAAATTGATAATTTGTTGTCAGTAGCGATCAGTATTAACTGCTTCACCAGGTTTCAACAGTACGTAATACACCACGCCACTCTGGTCCCGCCAAACACACAGCATTGTCTTGCGACCAAAACGATTTGATCTTAGAGTCGATGAACCGGCTTCGCCAGGTGATGATCAAGATTTTTTGCGCTTAGGGTTTTCTAAATAAAACAATTTTTCATAAACCGTGATTAGTCGATGCAGAAATAACTGCCGATCATACCTTTGAACCAGCATTTCACAGACGACTTTTCGATTTTCGTCATTCAATTGATGTGGCACCCACTTTCCCATCTTTTAGATTTTGCCCATTGCTCGTAACCGGTCTCTAATCGTTTCTTGTGCCACATTTAACCCTTCTGCCAATTGTTGAGTTTGGGTTGGCTCTTCATTAAATAACTCCTCCAGTTTCGCATCTTCAAACATTTTCGGTCTACCAGAATGGTCTTTGTCACATGGAAATCACCACTTTTGAATTGTCGAAACCACGCCTCAAATGTTTTTATGGTTGGAGCATGGTCATCGTAAGTTTCTACTAGCAAGCGATGACTTTCAGGGGCTGTTTTCTTTTGATTAACTAAGAAAAGTTATGCGTGCCGTAAATTCAATTTTTTAGGCACGAAATTCGACATTTTCAAAGAGGTATGAATGTATGACAGTGTTACTTTCGTAAAATATAACCTGTATGGGTTTGAAGCTTGATGTCAGTAGAAAAAAATGACATCGTAATATTGCATGCTTAAGCCTAACGACATCTGCTACAAAAATCCGTACTGAATTTCTGGTACACCTGGTACTTAGGCTTCTTGGTTTGTCTTCGACATTTGATTCTGGAATCGTGCGCTCAGATATGTTTATATTACGCACTATTAATTTATTTTGTGGGTTTCTGGCAGAAGACTGACTGGTATTATATTGTTTATTTTAATAACATGAAAATATACACGTGGACAAATATTTATGGCCGGTAGTGTATATCTTTCCGTCATCTTTAATAACGAAACGACTTCGTAATAAAAAAAGTGCACGGAAATATATATCTTTTGAATAATGTTCCTTTTATTATACAAAGCCAACTAAGATTAATTCAATTATTATAATCAAAAAAAAGAAAACTCTATCAATTCGTTACATTTTTTTTCTACCTAAGCACTGCGCATTAAAGGCTTCGCCGAAGAAAAAGAGACAGCGTTTTGAAAAAACCAGAACAAAGAGACTTAAAAAAAACTTCTAAATGCCATTACAAACAAATAAATCTGCGTTGTCTTTATTAGGAAAGTGAAATAATTTACGACCTTTAATTTGCTACACATTCGCTTCAATGCGCAATAAATCATAATTCGCACATTTCAAGAATAAAGACCGTTTGAAAACCTGTTGTAAGTGGACGTTTTTTTCTTTCCATTCCGCTTCTTCTATTCAAAACAGGCGTCCATGGGAATGAATGCCATAAAACAGGTCCTCCGGTCCAGACATGCTGCATCCGCACATCTGACTTGAAATGCAACTTTTGCCTCGAAGATATATTTGACGTTTATGTAAACATTTCACTGTACGCGTATTTATTTTAAAGCTAACGGTATTCCGGCGTCCTATAACTCAAGTAACGGACACGTTTTCGTAAATTTGTATTGGAAAATAACTTACGAGAAAATATTCGTCTTTTTTAGAAAATGCACTTTGACTGCGTTGAAATTTTAATATTGGGTTGGCAACTAAGTACTTTCGGTTTTGTAGTATAAAATAAAACACTTTTTTTTTAAACAAAGAATAGTTTTTAATCAATTATATATTTTCCATTTTGCTCAATGACCTTTTGCCATCTTTCTTTCAGCTGCATGATTCCGCGCTCATAAAATTTCTGGTCCTTATCAGCAAAAAACTAAACCAGGTGCGAGTGAAGGTCATCGTCATTTGTGAAAGTTTTACCATTCAAAGAATTCTGCAAACTTCGAAATAAATGGTAATCAGATGGTGCTAGATCAGGGCTGTATGGGGGATGTGGCATCACTTCCCAGCCAAGCCTCAATAGTTTCCCACGAGTTGCCAAAGATGTGTGAAGCCTTGCATTATCTTGGTGGAAAACTACACCTTTCCGATTTGACAATTCTGGCCATTTTTCTTTGATTGCTTCATCCAGTTTTATTAATTGTTGACAGTAAACATCAGAATTGATCCTTTGGTTCCTTGGAAGCAGCTCAAAAAATACAACACCTTTGTAATCCCACCAAACTGACAGCATGATCTTCTATCGTGTTTGCTTCATGATCGTTTTCGAACTATGTTACTGTACAGGACCCATTTTTCATCACCAGTGATGATTCTTTTTAAGAAAGGGTCGGTTTCATTTTGTCTAAGGTGCATATCGCAAAAGTTGATTCTTTGTGTTAAATGAATTTCTTTCAATTCGTGAGGTACCCAAATATCAAGCTTCTTAACTAGCTCAAGACATTTTAAATGTTTTTCAATTGTTGTGTGTGATACATGTAGCCTCTCCGCAACCTCTTGAACAGTTATATGACGATCCTCTTCAATTATGACTTTGATTTGGTCATCATCAACTTCAGTAGGCCGACCAGAACGTTGCTCATCTTCGAGGGAAAAATCTCCAGAACGGAATTTTTTATACCAATTCTGACACGTGCGCTCTGTTAAGCAATTAGCACCATAAACTTCACATATCTTTTTGTGAGCCGCAGCAGCTTTCTTTCCTTTACGGAAATAAAATAGTAAAATATGTCGAAAATGTTCGTTTCTGCACTCCATTTAAAATTAACCCACAACTAATAGCTTTAATAAAAATCACGCACTACTTGCTTCTGAAGTTACGTCAATGTGACTAATATCACGCGACAAACGGTAAAGTACAGCACTAACATACGTTTTACAAAAAAATAAAGCAACGCTCTCTATCAGTAAAAACCGAAAGTACTTAGTTGCCAACCCAATAGCTAATCTTAGTAATTTATTCAAAAACGGAAGTTCTAATACAGTTTTCGACCTATCGGAAATTACGACGTATTTATTCTATGTTCTTTCCAGGCTGTTTATTAATATTTAAAAAAGGCAAATAGATTATACGGTCATAAGGGGTGGCGCAAAAGTAATGTCATAATTTGAACAGGCTGTCATTTTGTTATAAATTAAAATAAAAAGAGCTCTGTTTTCACAAAAAGTTTATTTGAAAGTGCAAAAGTGATGACATTAATTTGAAAAAATTATATCGTTCAAATGGCCACCTCCCGAGTTGATGAATAATTGCGCTCGTTTTACGGCATTTTGAATTGTTGCTCGCAAAACATGTGGCTCCAAATTGGCGATTTCTTCTTCAATGTTAGCTTTCAAGACTTGCAAGGTTCGTGGTTTGTTATGGTAAACGCGAGATTTTAAAAAGCCCCAAAGGAAGAAGTCTGATGCTGTTAGATCCGGCGATCTGGACGGCCAGTTCAAATCTCTAAAACGGGAGATCACTCGACCTGGAAATCGGTGTCTCAAAATATCCATCGTTGCCCGAGCTGTCTGAGCGGTTGGTCCGTTCTGTTGAAACCAACAATGATCGAGACCCGATGCAACAACTTTCGGCAAAAAAACTCGTTTAGCATTTGCTTGTAACGCTCACCATTTACGGTTACGGTGGTGCTATCGGCGTCTTCAAAAAAATAAGGGTTAATCGCTTTTTTACGGCAGATGTCGCACCGAACAGTCATTTTGAGGGGATGCAATGGCTCTTCATGCATTTTATGTGGATTCTCTGTGCCTCAGAAACGCAAATTTTGTTTGTTAACATAACCACTTAAGTGGAAATGGGCTTCATTGTTTTTCTTTCGTTTTTTGATACGAAATCATCCTTGCGCTAAGTTTAACAGAGTATGGCTGTAAGTTAACCTTGTCCGACAGTTAGCAGGAAGCTGTTTCAGTGCAACAGACAGTAGCAGTAGTTGAGACCTAAAGATGTCCCATACGAGTGGGTACGGAAGCCGAGAAGCAGATAGTAACTACTTGAATATTCAATAAAACACAACAAACATTAATACCCGTCGATAAAAGTAAGTGAGAGAAAATTCTTACCTGATAACAATTGGGTTGGCAACTAAGTACTTTCGGTTTTGTAGTATAAAATAAACAAAAAATAATTTTTAATCAATTATATATTTTCCATTTTGCTCAATGACCTCTTGCCATCTTTCTTTCACCTGCATGATTCCGCGCTCATAAAATTTCTGGTCCTTATCAGCAAAAAACTGAACCAGGTGCGAGTGAAGGTCATCGTCATTTGTGAAAGTTTTACCATTCAAAATTACAGTGCATTTGTTTTACTAATTAGCGCGCCACCTATGTGTCATTCTCACTACTTGTCAAACTATCCTCGTATAACCCGCGGAAAAAGAAAATAAAAGAGGTTGAAAGTTAACAAGCTACGACTTCTTCAAACTCTTCAGTCTTTTAATCGATTTCCTGTCAATAAAAGAATTACATTATAAGATAATACACTAACAACAGTGTTGAAGAAATAGTTAAGTAATATTCGTAGTTAAGAAGGAAAAAAAGGAAATATATTACAAGCGACAAGCGTACAAATAGTACGAACAAAAAACCATCGTCTGCATTTCTTTATTTTCAGTTCACCCCCACAGTAGCAGTAGCGGACGCATATTCGCCGAAGCTAGAATAACGCATACAGGGAGAAATACGAAAATAGCAAATAAAAAGCTGCAAAGTGAATTGATCAAAGGCGCTGCTGGAGAAGCACAGACTTGTGCAGGTATTCAGGTGTACGCAATGGACGAATGCACTCGCGAGAGCTTTCAAAATATCAAAACATGCCCGTTTTTTACTACCTTAAATTCGAATGTAATTGCTTGGATATTTGATGAGTTTTTTTCCTGCTGTAGATTGCACCTTGTGCCGAATAAAAAAGTAGAGAAATAGTTCTTTCGTTCTCGAATTATTCCTAATTGGTAATATACTTTTTTCGGATATATTTTGAGTGTTACATATTATCATTTTAGATGGTTTAAATGTAAACAATTTACTCTGTTAAAATTTCGTATAGTCTTCAATTGCAAGTGGTGATTTCAAATGTTCAGTTACATTTGCTATCAGATGTTAATGCTACGAGGGTGGTCCCAGAAGTACCCGACCCAACAAAAACAACACAAAAATTTTGGAAAGAAATATATTTATTTTTCAACATAATCTCCTTTCAGCTCTATAAACTTTTCCCAGCAATGTTCAATAAGTTCGATACCTTTTTTTATAATAAGAACTGCCTTGCTCCTCCAAATAGCCATTAACTGCCGACATCACTTCTTCATCGTTGGAAAATCTTTGACGACGGAGCAATTTTTTCAAGTTCGGGAACAGAAAATAATCCGAGGGGGCGAAATCTGGAGAATAGGGTTCATAAGGTAGTAATTCAAACTTTATTTCATTAATTTTGGCCATTTTAATAACGGACTTGTGAGCTGGTGCATTGTCTTGATGAAACAACATTTTCTTCTTACACAAATGCGTCTGTTTCGGCTTGATTTCTATGCTTAAACGTTGCAATAAGTTCGCATAATACTCGCCGTTGATAGTTTTTCCTTTTTCAAGATAGTCAACGAAAATTATTCCATGCGCATCCCAAAAAAACCTATGCCATGACCTTGCCTGCAAATAAAACGGTCTTCGTCTTCTTTGGAGCCGGTTCTCTCTTTTGAGTCAATTGTTTTGATTGTTTGTTTACCTCGGGTGTCAAGTGATGGACTCATGTTTCATCCACGGTTATGAAACGGTGCAAAAATTCTGCCTTGTTTCTGTGAAACTTCACTAAACACTCAATCGAAACATCTTCACGCCACTGTTTTTGCTCGATTGTGAGCAAACGCGGCACCGATCTTGCACACAGCTTTCTCATGTCTAAATTTTCAGATAATATGCGATGTAGCGCACTTTTTGAAATGCCTAGTATGTCTGCTAGCTCGCGCACTTTCAGTCGACGATCATCCAGTACCATTTTGTGGATTTTTTCACACTTTTTGGAGTCGTCACCTCGGTTGGTTGACCATTGCGATGCTCGTTTTGGCAGCTCATACGGCCTCGTTTAAACTCTGCTACCCAATATTTCACTGTTGTAAACGAAGGAGCAGACTCACCCAGAGTAGAATCCAGTTCAACTTTTATATCGGTTAGGCTGACTTAGAGGGCTACATTAGAGTCCTTAAGTCTCTGACGATGTATTTTGTAGATGTGTTTTTAGCAGTTTAGGTGTCTAAAATAGTTCTTTTTCTTCGGAAAAGCGAACGATGTATCACACACTGAACAAACTACTTTAACACCATCGTATTTAGATCTGGAAATTGCCCCAATAATTTATTTACACGGTTCATGAACTGTTACTATTCCATCTTATACTCATATGTAATTATTCACAATATTATATAAAATATTGATCGTCATTAACGCAACAGAAGCTGCATGAATCTAAACTTAGAAAATTACAAGTCATTGCATCGAGAGAAATACAAGTGTGATGACACAAATTGGCGAGAATTCATTCACTCAGTTTTCTCGTAAGTTCTCATTATGTTGTACTATTTAAAAGACTAAATTTATATCATTAATTTATCATCTCCATACAAATATGCAATTATATATATATATATATATATATATATATATATATATATAAGGTCAATCCAACGGAAAATGGCAGAGATTATTTTAATCCCCAAACCTGGCAAACCATCTGAAAATATTACTTCGTATAGGGCTATAAGCTTGCTGCCTGTTATATCTAAAATACTGGAAAAGATTTTAAAAATTAAAGACCACCAATTCTTTGTTAAATTCCACAATGAATACCCATCATTCCACCCATAAACGCTGGAGTTCCGCAGGGGAGTGTTCTGGGGTCTTCTTTATTCAGTATACACGTCTGACTTATCCACATCCAACAACGCTTTAATAGCTACATTTGCTGACGACACTGCCGTTTTATCATCGCACAAAGATCCTCAGATAGCATCCCAGCTCCTTTAATCTAACCTAGATAGTATACAAGAATGGTTAAAATTGTGGAGAGTAAGAGTCAATGAAACGAAGTCTGTGCACGTAACTTTCACGAATAGAGGAGGAAATTGCCCACCAGTGAGATTAAATGGCAAGGAAGTACTTTAACGAGAAGACGTAAAATATCTCGGAATACATTTGGACCGAAGATTAACGTGGAAAAAACACATCTTTGCTAGAAGGAAGCAGTTGGGGCTCATAATACATAAAATCTATTAGATTATTGGTCACAGATCCAAGTTATCTCTTGAAAACAAGATCTTGGTGTACAGATTTATCCTCAAGCCAGTTTGGACGTATGGAACTCAACTCTGGGGCTCTGCATCAAATTCGAATATCGAAATTCTCGAAAGATTTCAAGCAACAACTCTTCGAGTAGTCAGCGGCGTTTCATGGTTCGTTTCAAGTAGTTCAATTGCTCGCGATTTGAATGTAACTTCGGTTAAACAAGAAATTAAGAACATAAGTGAGAATTATATGAACAGACTCGTAATACACCCAAATAATCTTGCTAACAACCCAGCAGTGCAAGGTATTATAAGGCGCAGACTTAAACGGTACACTCCTTACGATTTAGTTTATAGATTCCAAAAGAGTGCCCCTCAAACTGGAAGTGTTAGACTTTAATCTTGCGCACTGGTTTAGTTTCCTACACGTCTAAATGGTTAGTTAAAATATTTACTTATTGTTCCGATGTGAATAGATTGTAAATTGATTGGGATATTAAATTGAAAAAAAAATATATAAGGTGTTTAAAATTCTATTGATTGTAAAGTACCAACTAGATCCTACTAAAACTTAGCGACGTACAGATAATGAAAAAACGTATTATTTATATGTACATACATCCATATATAGCCATAAGGATTACGATTTAACGTCAACAAAATAGTAAGGAAAGAAAAGGGTATCTAACCCTATAGAGATCATGTTGTTTGTTGCTTTGTTTCTGTTTCGCCTGACAGATAACTAAGTACGTGTCTGTCAGAATCAGGCCCAACTCGGCACAACTATCGCATGGGGTTCCGGACCATTACCCTGTCACCATTGTCTCTGTCCTTGGACACATCCCATGTTTGCGACGTATCAAACGCGATAGCTATTCAATAATACTTGTATCAGTTTTCTCAATCTCAGATGCAGTCCGATGATTGAACATTATACTTTCAATCAGAGAGGAAAGTTTCTAATAGAGTCGTCGCTTTCTTGGGCAGTCATTCAGAATAAGTTCAGAAATGTGTACTTTCAATATACAGCTACCCATAAAAATTAAGGTACACTTTTCTATAGAGCGAAATTTTGCATTTTTGTATTCGGGCAGAATTTGAAATTAGAAAGAATACATGTTATACATGTATTCTTTTCGGATTTTGTAGAAAAAAGTTTGACAAAAATTATGCACATAGTTATTGAAGATTTATTAGATAAAGATTTTTTACGCTAAAGTAAATATGGCACCATTGTCCTGGAATGTTTGTAATTTAAAAATAATTTAGGCGTTTGTCAGTTTAACGTTCGTTATTTTCGATTCCACTACTTACCTCATTTTTGTGACATCCGAAACAATTTGTAATGTACATTTTCAACGAATACACTGATATGTATGTGGTATTTGGATTTTGCAAATTGAAACGCGTTCTTGGCAAAAGAGAAGTATGGTATCCGCATCGACAACATCCACCTACCAAATACATTTCGATGATAGGACCGGAGACTTCGTGAACCAGGCAAATTTGTTCCCAGTCATGGTGATGCAGGTAGATCAAGACATCGTACGATTCAAGATGAAGAAGCAATTTTGAATATGGTTCATTAGAATCCTACTTACAACACTAGATAAATAGCCCAGGAAATGAACAGTTCTTCCAGTGCTCACGGAAAGTCTTTTAAGAGCGTTTCTTGTTACGTAAGTACAATCATTATACGAAAATGATATTTTGCAAAGAATAATGTTTTGTAACTCAATTTTAAACAAATTCAAAAAGATCCTAACATTTTATCACTTATTTTATGCAGTGACAAATGAGAAATGATGTTCTCAGTAGTCGTAATTCTAATTTTTGGGCGGATGAAAATCCAAGAGCTGTTCGAGAATTTGGACATCAAAGAAAGTTTTTTGTGAATGGCTAGGCATCTTAAACCTTCAAATTGTACGACTAAAATTTTTTTCTAATCGAATAAATGCAAATATATACGAGGGTTGCCGTTTATATTTCGGGAATAGCAAACAAAATAAAATTTTTATTATCAAAAACAGTTTTGTTGCTTTTCAAAATATTCTCCTTGAAAATCAATGCACTTTTGCATTCGTTTAAACCAATCCGAAAAGCAGTGCTGCCACTGTGAAGTAGGTATCTCCAAAATATGAGTTTTGAATGCCTCAACTGTCTCTTCCCGTGTAGAAAACCGTTGATCACTAAGTTTATTCTTCACGTGTGGGAACAAAAAGAAATCACAGGATGCTAGATCAGGGCTGTACGGCGGAAGGCTCATCAATTCAATGCCTTGCCCGGTCAAATATTCAATTGTTTGAACCGACCTGTGAGAGCTCGCATTGTCATGGTGGAGAATGATCTGTCATTTTCGGTTCGTTTTCCTTATTTCTTCAAAAACTTTTGGCAAACAAATAGTTGTGTACCATTCAGAGTTGATCTTTCTACAACTCTAAAGGCACGGATGCAACGTGACTGGTTTTTTCCGAAAAAAACGACCACTTGTTTTGATGCGTTTCGAGCGTGAACAGCTATCGTTAGTTTTGGCTCATCTTGAAATACCTACAAAGTCGACTGCTCTTTACTATCGGGCTCATACGTATAGATCCAAAATTCATCACCTGTGACGATTTTTATATGTTCTTTGAAGCACCGCCATTGTATTTTTTGTGAATTTCTTGGCACCAATCGACGCGAGTTCTTTTTTGAGCGGTTGTCAAATTATGTGGTAACCAACGTGAACATAGCTTCTTAACGGCTAAATGTTCATGCAGGATCTTATGCACGCTGGTGTTACTAATACCTAGAGATGCCTCGATCTCACGGTATATCACATGACGGTCTTGCATTTTCAATTCAGACAATGCGTTAATGTTTTCCGACACAACATTTGTGGGACGGCCTTCTCGAAATTCATCGTCCAAAGAACGCCATCCAAGTTTGAATTCACCATATCAACGATATACTGTAGTTTTCGATGGTGCTTCATCATCATATAAAGAATTCAGCTCGTCGATGCATTCTTGTTGAGATAATCCATGCCGAATGTTATGAAAAATAATTGCACGAAAATGTTGGCCAGTTAATTCCATAAAATTTTCAAGTTACTGTCTACAATAGAAATAGCGACCGGATAATAAAACCGTCAAGGAAGATATATGGTCAAAAATGATAAACTTCACGATGCAATCATCAGATCGGAGACAACAGAGAGTATTGCCAATTCCCGAAATATAAACGGCTACCCTCGCATTATATTATACGTAACACATGTGTGTATAAGACACATGCTCTGCATACGTCTGTTTGTATTTTTCACGGGTTCTTGACAAGACGTAGCGCATAACTCTATTAGAAAAACATTTGCGCCCTTTCTTTCTTCAACTCATGTGACTACCAATGAATTAGACAAATGCCGCTATATGTTCGTACTTTACAGCGTTATCGATACACCGGCAAACTTTCGTGGTTTCAACTTTAATTTTAGCAAATGGGTAGATATGTTTTACTAAGAGCTAAATTTTCAAATATCGTTTTCTTAAAAGTAAAAAAAAAATCCGTCTTGGAACATATTGATTTTTAAATCTAAAATTCTCTTTAAGAAAATTCCCGTCTGTTATTCCCCTTTAATGTGTGCATCACATGACATAAGCCTAACAAGGCCTGACAATTATTCCGGGTAATTAAGTAGACGAAACTTTTCCTCTGGAGTCGCTTTCAGTGCTGGTAATTAAGAAAGTCGTCCCGGGCACGTCTCCGGATGTGCTCAGAATGTGCGAGAATTTGATTACTTCCTTTTGTCTTATGATTTGCACGCATGTCCGCAACTCGTACAAGAATAATTATTTGAATTAGATAAACTTAATGATATTGTTGAAACTTTTAATCTTTTACGTCGTTAGTCAGACAAACTACAACAAACACAAAACAAGAAGTTTACGAGTTTGTAATATTATTAGAGTTTCCTTCGTTATGACTGATATACTCAGTCTTTCGCAGAATTTTAAAATAAAAACAAAAGCTTACTATTTTGGTAAAATTCATTTGTTTTATTCAAAGTAGGCGCCTTCGGCTTCACTACAACATTTTGCACGGTCAATTAATATATCGAATGAATTTTTAAGTTCATCTTTAGAGATGTCCTTCAAGATCGCTGTTGACGCCTTTTTAATGACTTGGACGTCAGCATAACGCTCCATTTCATCGCCAATGCAGTTTGGAAAATAGATAGAAATTACAGGGGGGCAAATCCGGTAAATACAGAGAACGGTTGATGGTTCAAATGTCATTTCTATTGGGTTGGCAACTAAGTACTTTCGGTTTTTACTGATAGAGAGCGTTTCTTTATTTTTTGTATAACGTATGTTAGTGCTGTACTTTACCGTTTGTCGCGTTATACTAGTCACATTGACGTAACTTCAGAAGCAAGTAGTGCGTGATTTTTATTAAAGCTATTAGTTGTGGGTTAATTTTAAATGGAGTGCAGAAACGAACATTTTCGACATATTTTACTATTTTATTTCCGTAAAGGAAAGAAAGCTGCTGCGGCTCACAAAAAGATATGTGAAGTTTATGGTGCTAATTGCTTAAGAGAGCGCACGTGTCGGAATTGGTATAAAAAATTCCGTTCTGGAGATTTTCCCCCTCAAAGACGAGCAACGTTCTGGTCGGCCTACTGAAGTTGATGATGACCAAATCAAAGTCATAATTGAAGAGGATCGTCATATAACTGTTCGAGAGGTTGCGGAGAGGCTACATGTATCGCACACAACAATTGAAAAACATTTATGTCTTGGGCTAGTTAAGAAGCTTGATATTTGGGTACCTCACGAATTGAAAGAAATTCATTTAACACAAAAAATCAACTTTTGCGATATGCACCTTAGACGAAATGAAACCGACCCTTTCTTAAAAAGAATCATCACTGGTGATGAAAAATGGGTCCTGTACAGTAACATAGTTCGAAAATGATCATGAAGCAAACACGATAAACCAGCTCAAACCACATCGAAAGCTGAATTGCATCCAAAAAAGATCATGCTGTCAGTTTGGTGGGATTACAAAGGTGTTGTGTTTTTTGAGCTGCTTTCAAGAAACCAAACGATCAATTCTGATGTTTACTGTCATCAATTAATAAAACTGGATGAAGCAATCAAAGAAAAACGACCAGAATTGTCAAATCGGAAAGGTGTAGTTTTCCACCAAGATAATGCAAGGCCTCACGCATCTTTGGCAACTCGTGGGAAACTATTGAAGCTTGGCTGGGAAGTGATGCCACATCCCCCATACAGCCCTGATCTAGCACCATCTGATTACCATTTATTTCGAAGTTTGCAGAATTCTTTGAATGGTAAAACTTTCACAAATGACGATGACCTTCACTCGCACATGGTTCAGTTTTTTGCTGATAAGGACCAGAAATTTTATGAGCGCGGAATCATGCAGCTGAAAGAAAGATGGCAAAAGGTCATTGAGCAAAATGGAAAATATATAATTGATTAAAAACTATTCTTTGTTTAAAAAAAAAGTGTTTTATTTTATACTACAAAACCGAAAGTACTTAGTTGCCAACCCAATATTTAAACTCTATGAAACAGTTACTGAGCAGTCGACGTTTGAAGCAAAAAGCTATTTTGATTGGCCACGTTGTTGTGTTGGTTTAGTTTCAAAATATTTATAAAATTTTATTGAATTAGATTTGTTCCTTTCTTCTGTAATATATAAAACGAATTTCATTACAATATCAATTTTTTGAGTTAAGGAAACACTTAAAACAAAAGAGTCAATGAAAAATATTTCAGGAACACGTGTCTCTAGAATATTACGCAAAATCCGTGGACACTCTGTACAACTGGAATAAAATAATAGTAATTTTGAAGGTTCTAGAATGTAAGTAGAGTATAATTTTTCTAAAACACTTAGAAATTGAAAATAGAACAAAGACACTTCTTTTAAAAATATACAAATAGCACAGAGGGAACAGAGGCAATTTCCATAAGTTGACAAATTTTACGAAACAAGCTCAGAATGCTCAATTAGGAACTCCAATAAATCAACTTTAAAATTCAAACTGCATTAGAGAGCCGTTGCCTTCAACGTAACGCGGAGTCGGGTTAAGATGGCTGCGAGGGCGCGACGAACGGAACCGGAACCGGAAGTGAGCGCGTGCGTGCTAATGACGCCAACAGATTCTGGATTCAGAGAGTCTTGGTACTGGCGCGCGGGACCTTTTGTGAACGAGTAAAAGTCGGGTTGGGTCCCTTTTATTGTCCAACGCATCCAACTCGCAATTTGTTTGAAACATCACACCGAGGCAATATTATATGGGAGAATAAATGGAAGGAAAAATTCCATGGAGATTAAATAATATCGGTACTTGGGGAAAAATGTTCTTTATGTGTGACGAAGCTGATAGATTCAAATGAGTGATTTGCAAAATTTGATGGTTAATTATTGTTAGGAATTATAAAATGTATTTGTAATATTTAAAATTTTTATTTAATGGGGAATAGGAATAGACCATTTATAGGGTGAGAACCCACATAGACATATTTTTCACCAATTTTACTATGTTTATAACTTATCACCAAAACTGCTATATCAACTTCATCGTAAAGTTAATAACGTTATGTTATATTAGTTGTACGTCCTAAAGCTAACATAGCATGTAAAAAACTTGAATTTTCTTTTTAATAAATTTAATTCAAGGGGCAATTATTGATGCAGCGGCACAGTATGCAAGTACAGTCATCCTACTGTAAGATGTTACAATTTTGTTTACCTAATAGATATATTATGATCCATATTAACATTTTTATAGTATGTATAATATTAATTACCTAGTATAAACTATATTACCCTGTATTTAATAATTTGTTCTTTTTGTTAATCATAGTTTTATTTAACGTTTTCCACCTAATCGTGTTTGTGTAATACCTTCGTTTCTATGTTATCTTTAAATAAATCGA
Source organism: Dermolepida albohirtum (assembly GCA_031893035.1). Lineage (NCBI taxonomy): Eukaryota > Metazoa > Arthropoda > Insecta > Coleoptera > Scarabaeidae > Dermolepida > Dermolepida albohirtum. Next base: position 122,301 of record JAVIWB010001341.1, on the reverse strand, counting down.
ACACAGTATAGTTACCCCCATTTAACTAAGCTTTTTTTGTTACTCTATATATATATATTATACATTTGTATTATGTAACATAGAATTAACTATTTACTATGAAAAATTAAATTCTCATCTGAGTATACATTGTATATCAAAAGCTTTCTTTAAATTCCATTGTTCCGCATGTCTAATGACTCCTGTAAATGCATCCCTATTTATAACTTTCCAATAAATGTTTGTGTTGTTTACATATGTCATAATCGTGTCGTCTTCCATAATATTGCTATAGTTGTGTTAATTAATTGATCTAGAGCTAATGTTTTCAATTCACTTCTTTCTGGTTGTTGTTAAACGCAATAATTTTGCTTTTCAATCCACGTGTTATCGTTATTATTGTTGTTTTGAGGGTTAGGCGTGAATGTTGAGTTTCATCTGCGTTTCCGCATATTGTTTAAATCGCGTTGTATGAAGTTACGTCCGTGAAGCATTTTCTAGCTAGCGTTTTGTTTTCGAATTGTTTTTATGTTACTTCGAAATCTAGTTTACTTAATTTACCACCGTGAATCTATTATCGTTACTCTGTGGTTTTCTTTGGTTGTTTTCAAGATGTTTGTTTTTATTCCTCCGTTTGGTTTTGTAACGCGTGTTGCGTATTGCTCTTGAATTGCGGCGTTTTGCAAAGTTATGGACATTTTAAATCAAGCCTTCGTACATAGAGTACGCATTTTTTTATCAGAATAATTCTGGATTTTTAAGGTCTTTATAAATTGCCGCTATTAAGTAGTACGTTCAAGTATTGTGGATTAATTATATAAGTGTCTTTGAACGTATAATTAACAGAGATAGCTGGGCGTAGGCGTTTCGGAAGTCTTTCTAAAACCTTCGAGCAGAAGGTATACTTTTCTATCCACCTCCATCTCGAACATGTTTTGCGATTTCTAATTTCTTCTTTTGTAGTCGTCATTTTTTTGTTTACTAATAGAGAATGAATTTTAAGTAGTAATTAAGTATGAATTATAGTAATTCTTACTTAAGAGCTAAGGTTTTCTTTGTAAATTTGTAAACTGCCATTTAGCATATTTTTTTTGTATGCCCTAATTAATATATTACGTATTCAAGAAATATTTTTTTAAGTAGCTTAAACAATTGATATTTTCTAGATTTTATCTTTTTTTATTTATTTAGACTTACTAAAATACTTATTAAGTAAAATACACTTAATGATACAAATTCGAAATCAGTAAATTTTCCTTTTCTAAACGAAACTTGGCCCGGTTTCGGGAGAAACTGCTTAATTTGTTTTTTGGGTTATTTTGCGTTACAGAAATTAGGTTATTAAGCCTTAACTTGTTACTTTCCTTATTCTTAATATTCGACAACGACTTTCTCAATTTAATAGCAATTTATTCTTTACTTTTCATTGCACTTTTTTTTTAAAGTAACTGTGTTTTTTATCTTTTTGTCATCATATTGCTTATACTTTTGGGTACGGTAGATACCTAAAACCGAGGATGAGATTCTCTGTTTTTTACTCCGACATACAAATAAACAGGGTGTCATTGCAATGTGGAAGAAGTTATTAAATGAATACCCACGGTAGGTTATTAATTGCATATAATTATGCGCTTTTACGATGCCAAACTGAAAATTTCTAATTTTAACCGCTTTATACAACGTATATGCAATTTATGGCACATTAGAAGAACTCAAAGTAATTGTCTCCGTAGTCTAATGGTTAAGGGACAATCCCAGTGAGAACGAGATCGTGGGAGTCCCACGCGGAGAATAGAATTATTTTCGAGAATTTCTGCGCTACATATGCGATGTATGAAGAGGTTAAAATTAGAATCTTTCACTTTGGCATCGTAAGAGCGCATAATTATATGCACTCTGTTTAATATTTCTCGAAAATTAAAAAACATTTAGGGTAAAGATAGAAGCATCTTCTACTTATGCTCAAAATTTCATTATTTCCGGTGCCAAAATGGCTACAGAAAGTAATAATAATAATAATGGCGATATAAAACTAAAATTTAGAATCTTTCACTTTGGCATCGTAAAAACGCATAATTATATGCACTCTGTTTAATATTTCTCGAAAACTAAAAAACATTCAGGGTAAAGGTAGAAGCATCTTCTACTTATGCTCAAAATTTCATTATTTCCTGTGCCAAAATGGCTACAGAAAGTAATAATAATAATAATGGCGATATAAAACTAAAATTTAGAATCTTTCACTTTGGCAACGTAAAAACGCATAATTATATGCACTCTCTTTAATATTTCTCGAAAACGAAAAAACATTCAGTGTAAAGATAGAAGCATCTTCTACTTATGCTCAAAATTTCATTATTTCCTGTGCTAAAATGGCTACAGAAAGTAATAATAATAATAATGGCGATATAAAACTAAAATTAGAATCTTTCACTTTGGCATCGTAAAAACGCATAATTATATGCACTCTGTTTAATATTTCTCGAAAACTAAAAAACATTCAGTGTAAAGATAGAAGCATCTTCTACTTATGCTCAAAATTTCATTATTTCCGGTGCCAAAATGGCCACAGAAAGTAATAATAATAATAATGGCGATATAAAACTAAAATTTAGAATCTTTCACTTTGGCATCGTTAAAACGCATAATTATATGCACTCTGTTTAATATTTCTCGAAAACGAAAAAACATTCAGTGTAAAGATAGAAGCATCTTCTACTTATGCTCAAAATTTCATTATTTCCGGTGCCAAAATGGCTACAGAAAGTAATAATAATAATAATGGCGATATAAAACTAAAATTAGAATCTTTCACTTTGGCATCGTAAAAACGCATAATTATATGCACTCTGTTTAATATTTCTCGAAAACGAAAAAACATTCAGTGTAAAGATAGAAGCATCTTCTACTTATGCTCAAAATTTCATTATTTCCTGTGCCAAAATGGCTACAGAAAGTAATAATAATAATAATGGCGATATAAAACTAAATATTTTCGAAAAATATACATTAGACCACGGGGATAATTAATTTGAACCCTTCTTGTGCCATAAATTGCATTATAGAAACAGTTATTAAATGAAAATCCATGTTAGGCTATTAATTGCAAATAATTATGTGCTTTTACGCTAGACTGAAATATTCCAATTTTAACAGCTTTATACGTGGTATATGTAATGCAATTTATGCAATTTAAGGCACATTAGAAGAACTCAAATTAACTGCTTTCGTGGTTTAGTGGTTTAGGGATATTCCCGGGGAGAATGAGATCGTAGGTTCGAGTCCTACGCGGTGAACAAAAAATTTTTGCATTACGATTTTACGATGCTAGACTGAAATATTCGAATTTTAACAGCTTTATACATCGTATATGTAATGCAATTTATGCAATTTAAGGTACATTAGAAGAACTCAAATTAACTGCTTTCGTGGTCTAATGGTTTAGGGATATTCCCGGGGAGAACGAGATCGTAGGTTCGAGTCCTACGCGGTGAACAAAAAATTTTTGCATTACGTATACGATGGGTCAAAATGTTAAAATTAAAACTTTTTCAGTTTTGTATCGTAAACCCGCGTAATAATATGCAGTCTGTATATAAGTTATAACATTTGTCGAAAATAAAAACATCAGAGTACAGCTTGAAGTGCTTTCAACTTATGTTCCAAATATCATCATTTCCGGTACCAAAATGACTACGAAAAATAATAATAATAATGGCGACATAAAACTGAATATTTTCGAAAAAATATCCCTAAAATTGTATACAAAAATTGTATAAAGTATTGGGACGATGCTAGAAAATCTTTCTAGATTATCTTATGGCATTCAGACATGAAATAAAAAGTACTTCTTTTCATTTAAAATATAGAGATGATAACGACTTCCATGCTTACCATAAAAATTTCAAAAGGAAATAAAGCCGTACCCCAATTACGTCCAATAGTAGAATAATTTCAGTCAATCCCCGTGTATATTTAATCAAAATTTTGCAACCTTCACAGCAAAGTATACTCTTCATTAATTAGGCTCCTTTAAATACCCATTTAATTAACAATTTCGATATCACGCGCACACAATCAAAGCGAGTAATGATGGCTGTTTCCCCCCAAAAAATTATATTTTAAAATGTCAAATCGAGAACGGTAGCAACAGATCAAGGAACGGTGACTGGTGCTGAAGCTGTCGGGTATTAGTATACTACACGGCGGGGTTTCCAAACACATACAGACCCCACCCCTGCCCTGCACACCTGGGACACGCCATTTGCATCACAATTGAACCGAACCAACCACCTGGACCTTGCCTCCCAGTTCTAATATACTGCTACCTTCTCCTTTCATTCATACCAGGGAACACCAAAATTCATCGTCGTCTCTAGTTCTGGAGCGATAGTGCCCAGATCTTTATCATAACAAATTATGTCAAGAGTTTTAAAATTTTCTACCTGTTTCGTAGATTTGTTCTATGTATTAAAGGCTAATAGTTGTGTTGTAATAGATTATGTCATAATTAGGAAGCTAGGTTCAAATATAGAGAAGAACTACGCGATACTAAAAAGGGATTTTAAATTTTAACTTCAGAAGTATGTTATTTAGAACACAAATTTTCTGTTAATTATTCCTATTTTTTCGAACTAAATTAAGATGGTTAGAAACAAATGCAATCAATTCATTTAAATTAATTAATTGGAAAACTTAACGTTCTAAAATATAAGTTGGAATACTCAGGAAATATAATCTCTCCTTAGTTGTAACATTTGAATACTTAATGTCACCTGAATCTGCGATTTCCTAAGCTAAATTGCAATATAACTTTCCAAAAGTAGGTTAGGTTTCTTTGCATGCTAGTCTATGTACACGTATAGTACGAGGGATGTTTCCAAAGTTCTGGGAATTACATATAATTTTTATAATTTTGTTAAGTTTCGTCAATATTACAATGTCGTTTCTCAACATAATCTCCATTTAACTGAATACATTTATCCCAATGATAAACTAATTTTTTTAAACCGTCCTCAAAGAAGTTTTTCAGTGTCTTGTCGATCCACCTATTTATGGCACGTTTTACGTCAGTTAAATTTTCAAATCGAACAGCCCCTAAGGGTTTTTCAAATCTGGGAATAGATGGTAATCACTGGGTGCAAGATCTGGGGAATAAGGTGGGTGCGGCAGCAATTTCCATCGTAAATCGTTCAAAATATCCTTCGTTTTTCTTGCGGTGTGTGGCCTTGCATTATCCTGTTGGAATAACGGACGCTTATGCAACCTTCCAGGCCGTTTTTTGACTAGTGCCTGTCGCAGTGGTCCGGATAATAAATTTGAATAATGTTCTGCATTAATTGTAGTACCTCTCGCCAGATAATCCATGGAAATAATCCCTTCGCAATCCCAGAATACAGTAAGAATTACCTTTCCAACAGACGGAACTGCACGCGCCTTAAGTGGAGGCCCTTCTTCAGGTTTGCGCTATTCTTTGGTTTGACTTTTCGTCTCAGGATTGAAATAAGGAATCCACGTTTCGTCAGTGCCAAAATTCATCACCGTAACGGGCTAACAGCTCTTGAAGTTGACGACAAGTATCGGACCTATTGAGTTTCTGTTCTGGTCCCAACAGCATTGGCACCCAGCGCGCCGAAACCTTGCGAACGCCCAAACAATCATGCAAGATGTCATGAAATTGTTGTGTACCTATCCCTAGGTGTACACTAATTTGACGAATAGTCTCGCCTGTCGTCTTTCAGTAGGTTTTCGACGGCAGTAATGTTTCTTCCATTTACCGACGTGGTTGGCCGCCCACTGCTTGAATCGTCTTCTAGTGATATTCTACTGGCTTTAAAACAATCGATCGACCGATAAACAGTATTTTTGGATTCTGCAGATTCACCAAATACTCCTTACAGACGACTAATAATATCTAACGTTTTCACATTTTCTTTCCACAAAAAGAAAATTATCGCTCTTTGAGATTTTTCCGCGTGTTCCATGGTTACAAAAGCAGTGCTACTAAAACGCGTTTATATCAGTCGAATACCTGAATCAGACTGAACAATGTTGCACTAGATAGTTGCATAAACATGTCAAGACTTGTCTGGCATCAATAACATTGCGTATAAGTTCTGCGTTATTTAATTATAGCACCAATTCCCAGAATATTGGAAACACCCCTCGTAGATTGATCATTTCTTGAGCACCAATTTTAATAAAGCAGTGATTGTTTTTTACAAGAAAATATACTCTGCTTTCGATATGTACGAGGGTAATCCCTGAAGTAGTCAACTTGGCGTGTAGATAGCGGTTGTTTTTTGAAAGAATAACTATGGTAGAAAGTACCAACCTTATAAAGCTTTAATTTGAATTTCGACGATGATATATTGTTTGGTATTTGTTCGGGAGCTATCGACAGTGAACGTTCTCAGTGAATTTGTGAACATGGAAAAATTGATCATCGTTATGCATTATACTTTCATTAGAAAGGCTTCAGTTCAATTATTATCTAAATGGAGCTATATTGTACTCTGGGAGAATTCGCTCCTTCATTTACAACAGTAAGATATTGGGTGGCAGAGTTTAAACGAGACCGTATTAGCTGCCAAGACAAATATCGCAGTCTTCGGCCAAATGAGGTGACTGCATCAGAAATGGTGAAACATAATGGTAGATAGGGCAGGCTTTTCAAAAAGTGCTGTACATCGTATATTGACTGAAAACTTGGACATAAAAAAGCTGTGTGCAAGATGGGTGCCGCGATTACTCACAATGGAACAAACAACAACAGCGTCGTGAGGATGTTTCGCTCGAGTATTTGACGTAGTTTCACAGCAATAAAGGTATAAAATGGATGAAACATTAGTCCATCACTTCATACCTAAGACGAAGGAAGAGTCTAAACAATGGACTGAAAGAAGAGATTCAGCCCGATAGAAGGCCAAGACAGTTCCATTTGCAGGCAAGATTATGGTGTCAGATGTTTCGAATACGCATGGGATAATTTTGGGTCATACCATGTCAAGTGGTCCAAACCCTTTTTAGGTGATATTTTAAATCTTTATCAAATTTGTTTGTTTATTTGTGTATATGTAGGACAAACCTTCAAATAATGGTAATTTTGATGGAGCCTGTGATTGGTTACTTGATCAGTGAAGGTTGATATATTCCTTGACCAAACGCACACTCAGTATGCATTTTGTCAAGTTTACTTGATGATAGGTGAGTTCCTTGAAGCGCGTAGTAAACAGTGAGTTATTAACATTTGAATAAATCTTTTAACATTCATCAATTGACAATTTGACGAGATTTTAAAGTTTTCGTCTATTTACACACTGGCATTTTAGCGAGATGACACCCTTGTTCTTTCGTTCGAACATTCGTATGTTTAAATCTAAGAGGGAGGTATTGTTTTTCCATCATTTTTCTGAATCGAAAAAGTACGATGAACCCACAAAGAATCGTTTGTTAATAACACAAGTTTACCTGATGAGGGGCGAGTACCTTGAAACGCGTAATAAGCAGGATGTTATTAATATTTGAATGATTGTTTTAACTTTCATTTGTTGATGTGTTGTTAATTATCTCTCTTTGAATATTGATAAATGTTTAGTTATGTCTTTTACTAGGAAATTAACACCTTTCCCCCTCTTATTCTATAAATGAACGTGTTTTTTGAGAACTTAGTCAGTGAAAGATTATGGATTACTATTTGATAAATGCTTGAATTTCTCTCAGCGGCTAAAACAGGATTTATTTTCGTTTGTACATTATAGTTGTGCTTTGGTTGAAACAAGCTTGAACATGAACTTATGATTTGGTATTTTTTCTGCGGTACTAAATTATTTTCTTGTGAGAAAATTCAATGTAGATTTTTGCTACAGAACTTTTGATATTTACTGAAATAGAAGAATTGAGGATATTTCTTTGCTGGAACAATATAGCATTCAATCTTTATCAGATCGCAGAAAGCAATACCAGATGTACCGGAAAGTCAATGCCAGTTTTTTCGTAAGAAAAGTACGTAATTTTCAGCAAAAAATGGAAAAATTTATTTATTCAAAGTATTGGCCATTTAATTCTACACCTCTTGCTCATCTTTCAAGCAATTTATGGATGCCATCATAAAAAAACTGTTTGTGCTTTGAGCAAAACCATTCATCGAGCTATTTTCTAACTTCTCTAAAATTGGCGAAGTACTCTGCAAGCGCGTGTCCCATTAATGCGAAAAGGTGATAGCCTGACGGGGTAAGGTCTGAAGAGTACGGACTGTGTGGTATTATGTCCCATCCAAGTTCTTTCAGCGCTTTCTCGACCGGTTTTGCTATATGAGACGACGCGTTATCGTGCTGTAAAATCACTTTACCGTGTTTTCGGGCCCATTCTTAACGTTTTTCTATCAATGCATGGTTCAAATTAGTAATTTGTTCTTGGTAATGATCAGTATTAACTGTTTTACCACGTTTCAAAAGTTCATAATACACCGCGCCACTTTTATCCTATCAAACACAGAGCATTGTCTTGCGACCAAAGAGATTTGGCCTAGGAGTCGATGGGCCGGCTGCGCCAGGTGCTAACCATAATTTTTTGAGCTTGGGGTTTTCGAAATAAATCCATTTCTCATCATTTGTCTCTATTCGATGCAGAAACGACACCCGATCATACCTTTGAAGCAACATTTCAAGCAAGTTTGAAGCAACATCATAGACGATTTTTCGATTTTCCATTTGGCTGTCATTCACATGACACACATTTTCTTATCTTCTAGATTGTTCCCATTGCTCGTAATCAGTCGCTAGTAGTTACTTGGGCCACATTTAACGCTTTTGCAAATTGTTTTTGAGTTTGAGTTGGGTCTTCATTCAAGCAGTTTCGCATCTTCAAACTTTTTCGGTCTACCAGAACGCTTGTTTTGCATAAATTATTTTGTGGTCAAACGGACTGTGCTGACTTATTTTCTGCCATTAATTCTCATATTCCACGCATGACTTCCCAACAATTTTCTACATTTGCTCATCGGAGACGTTGATGACAAATATATTTTAGAGATCTTCATTAATTCATGTGATAAAGAACACTGATTCTGCGTACACTAAAATTAATTTTTCAGTATTTTTTTTAACTTTACCTTTTAAAAAATAGATGAGCATTTATTGGTTTATATTTATTATTATCGAATCTAATTACTTACATTTTTGCACGTACTTTGCATTATCGTCCTTTTTGTTGTATCCTGTAACTGACTTTGATCTGTTAGACAATAAATTATATTTTTATCAACATTTTTTTATTTCATTTAATAACTATTTTGGCCTGCCATTAACTAATTTAGTAACATTGTCTCATTTTAAAAATAAAACTTGATTAGATATATTTACTGCGTAATATATAAGTGTATACATATCTACTGTTTGAGTGTCACTGTAAATTTAAACGCGAACACACGCGCATCTCCGTGGTACAAGTTCTGCGATGTCACCCCATGATTATGTGTGGTTTCAGACTAGATTAGGGCTCAGGATGCATAAGGTCGCGTTATCGCAATACTGTATCAGGGTAGTTTTGATATACGATAACATGCTAGAATAATTTTTTATCTACTTTTTTTTCGGTAGACTGAAATGAATCACCGATCTATTGGTCGTTCGATATTTGTATTGCTTTGGTGATCTTTTAAAATTGAAATATGAAGTGTCATAAGTCAAGTATATGGATGATTTTTAAAAATGATTATAGATGCTTACTATAAATACGCATAATACATAATACGTGCCCCTGTTATAGTATACGTGGGCAAGGTGAAAAGTTCTCTTCCTGACACAGATATGGCGTTACAATTAACAGAAATTTATGTTTCCTGCGTGGCTGCATGTGTCTTTAGTTCATATGAAAACTTTCGACTTGTTCTCTCAAGTAGTTTGTTCGCAAGAATTTTTGTAGTAGACGTCGTGCGTGTTATTTTTTTAAATGGATAAACTTGAATATCGTGCTGTTATCAAATTCTTTGTTTTGGATGGTTTAACTCCTATGGAAATTCATCCGAATTTGACAAAAGTGTACGGGGCCTCTGCTCCTTCGATGTTAACCGTTAAAGAGTGGGCAGCTGAATTTAAACGTGGTCGTACGTCCCTCGAAGATGACCCACGTGAAGGACGGCCAAAAACCGCAACCACACCAGAAATCATCGAAAAAGTACATGATATTGTGTTGGACGATAGGCGAGTGAAAGTGAGTGAGATAGCTGAGGCTGTGGGGATATAGGAAGAAAGGGTGAGAAACATTTTGCACAAAGAATTGGAGATGAGAAAGCTCTGCGCAAGATGGGTGCGGCATTTGCTGAATGTCGATCAAAAGCAAATGCGCAAACGATTTTCGGAGTATTCTTTGGACTGATTTAACAAGAATCCGACCGATTTTGTGCGGTGATTTGTCACCATGGATGAGACATGGTTCCACCACTACACGCCAGAAACGAAACAGCAGTCGAAGCAGTGGGTGGAAACAGGTGCTTCAGCGCCAAAGAAAGCGAAGTCGATCGCATCTTCCGGAAAAGTCATAGCCAGCGTGTTTTGGGATGCAAAAGGAATCTTGTTAATTGATTACCTTGAAAAAGACAGAACAATTACAGGCGAATATTACTCTAACCTTCTTGACCAGCTGGATGCCAAAATTCGCGAGAAGAAGCCTGGTTTGAACAAGAAAAAAATCATTTTTCATCAGGACAACGCACCCGAACACAAGGGTGCGTTGGCGATGGGAAAATTATGGGATTAGGGGTACGATTTGCTCGGTTATCCTCCCTATTCTCCTGATTTGGCACCCTCAGAGTTCCATCTATTCCCAAATTTGAAAAAATTTGTTTCTGGAAGGCGATTCACATCCAACGAAGAAGTTGAAAGGACCGTAGGAGAATATTTTGACAGCCTTCCAGACTCTCACTTCCGAGACGGAATATTGATGTTAGAAAAACGCTGGACCAAGTGTGTTGAACTCAAGGAAGATTATGTAGAAAAATAAAATCATTTTTTAAATTTAAATCGCAGTCTTTCATTGTCAGGCCGAGAACTTTTCACCTTGCCCACGTACTATTTTGAATATTACTGTTTAAGTCGACTCGTGAGAAATTATTTTTGTTCTCGGCAATCGCAAAAATTAGAAGTTATATAGAATCAACCAATCGTAATTCTACTAATAAAGTGCAATTACTAAAACGGTAATTTCAATTCAATTTGATTAGTTTAAATTTGAAAGTTCCACGATATTTATGAAAAACTATTTTAAAATTATTTCCTTCATTATGTACATACATACAGTATTAGCCATAAGTGTTTGCCCATCCAGAAAATAATAGAAACGCAAACGTAATCTTACTGCAATATTAAAATTTTATTATATAATTATAAAACAAGGATTTACAATCTTTAAAAAATATTATTTCAAACAATTTCAATAATTTTTTAAATTTGTTCAAATTTTTGATTCGATGTGGTCACTTTTAGCTTTTATTAATACCTAGCACCAGAGTACGGAGAGTGCTCGAATTAAACTCGCTCGCGAACGAATTCAATTCGAGCGAGTTATATTTTCTATATTAAAAAGAACTATTCTTACGAGTTGAGTTTGTGCTCGCGAGATAAATAATAAAACACGCGAGAACAAATTTTAAAACGAACGAATTAAATAAAATTGTGCTCGCGAGCAGAATTTTTTCCTACTCTACCTAGCACAATATTGGCATCATCTCTACTAATTTTTCCAGAGATTCTGGTTTTATTTTTGGCAATGCTGCAATGAGAATTTGGTCAATTGTGAATTCTAGTCCTTAAAAAGAAAATGAAGGACACGACATGGATAAATTGTAGTATATATTGACTTTGACATTTAATGGAATACTTCCTCCAACACATTTAAATACGAGGGTAACCGTTTACATTTCGGGACTGGCAACACTGTTAGTGTTGCCTCCGATGTACTGATTGCATCGTGAAGTTTGTCCTTTTGGACAATATATTTACCTTGGCAGTTTTATTATCCGGTCGCTATTTCTGTTGTTGACAGTAACTTGAAAATTTTGTCAGCGAAAAAATGGAATTAACTTACGAACATTTTCGTGCAATTATTTTTCATAACTTTCGGCGTGGATTATCTCAACAAGAATGCATCGACGAGCTGAATTCTTTATATAGTGATGAAACACCATCGAAAACTACAGTACATCGTTGGTATAGTGAATTCAAACTTGGACGACGTTCTTTGGACGATGAATTTCGATGAAGGTCGTCCCACAAATGTTGTGTCGGAAAACATTAATGCAGTGCCTGAATTGATAATGATGACCGTCATGTGACATACCGTGAGATCGAGGCATCTTTAGGTATTAGCAACACCAGCGCGCATAAGATACTGCATGATTATTTAGTCGTTAAGAAGCTATGTTCATGTTGGGTACCACATAATTTGACAAGCGCTTCGGTTGGTGCCAACAAATGCACAAAAAATACAATGGCGGTACTTCAAAGAACATTTATAAAGTCGTCACATATGATGAATCTTGGATCTATACGTATGATCCCGATAGTAAACAGCAATCGACTGTGTGAGTATTGAAGAATGAGCCAAAACCAACAAAAGTTGTGCCCTCGAAGCACATCGAAAAAAATGGTCGCCTGTTTTTTCGGAAAAATCGGTCACGTTGCAACCGTGCCTTTAGAAAGTTGTAGAACGGTCAATTCCGAATGGTAGACAACTATTTGTTTGCCAAAAGTTTTTGAAGAAATAAGGAAAACAAACCGAAAACGACAGATCATTCTCCACCATGACAATGCGATCTCTCACAGGTTGGTTCAAACAATTGAATATTTGGCCGAGCAAAACATTGAATTGATAAGTCATCCATCGTACAGCTCTGATCTAGGACCCTGTGACTTCTTTTTGTTCCCACACGTGAAGAATAAACTTCGTGGTCAACGGTTTTCGACGCCGAAAGAAGCAGTTGAGGCATTCAAAACTCATATTTTGGAGATACTGCCTTCACACTGGCAGCAATGCTCTTCGGATTGGTTTAAACGAATGCAAAAGTGCATCAACTTTCTAGGAGAATATTTTGAAAAGCAATGAAACTATTTTCGATAATAAAAAATTTTTTTGTTTCCTATTCCCGAAATATAAACGTCTACCCTCGTAACTTGCAAACAAAATTTATGACTGCTACTTATGCAATAACCTAAAACTAAACGCAAATAAGTGTCTCTTGCTGTCCTATTCTAGAGAAATTTCAAGAATTTAATCTATTCTATCTTATCTACGCTATTAACAATGTTGAGATTTCTCGTAAGTCCTCGATTAAAGATTTGGGTGCGGCATATGACAGTTAGTTATGAAAATGTATTTTTTCTGATCATGTCCTTAATGTGACTGCTGCACTTCCAGATCTCTTGGTTTTATAATTCGTTCATACAGGTGAACTGGTTTCAAATAAAATTTTTAATTTGTGCTCAGTTTGTGTATTTAATTCGTAAATAACGGCGATGAATAACTGTCCTTTACGAGTTTATTTATAGACTGCGGAAGTCCGGTATTTATAAACCTGATATTTCATGATTATTTTAACGCAACAACGTGCTTACCAATTAATTTAGTGATAAACGCCCATACTGAAAGTACTAAAATAGTACTACGTTTGTCGAATGACGAAAGTTTACGATCCAGGTGTTTCCAACTTATGCCTTGACCTTTAAGCATAGGTATGTGTATGTAAGTATGTAAAAACTTAAAAGAATGGACGGTTGTATGGACTATACGAGATGGTGGTTCGCGGAAGAACTATCATCGTGCCGTCTCGGCAGCTTCACGCATTAGAACCCATTCAGTTGATTGTGGCTCCCGCTAACCACCCGTGAGCCGTGCGACATGTGTTTGTATGCATTCTTATGTCCAGATTAGTGTCTGCTTAAATATTAATAAACATGTCCGTTGATAGTTTGTTTGATTTAGATGGTGTCGTATTGCGTCCGTTCTTATAATGCCTCTCGTTTTGATCGTCGGACGTGTTGGGGTCACCATTTTGCTTATTTGAATTTATGAGATTAAGGAAATTTGTCGGCTGCTCGTGGGATAGATTTAGATGCGTAATTTATACGTTTGCTTCATTTCCTGATAAATGTCACAAATTGGAAGATTAGATAAAGGAATTCGTCGTTGGTAAATGTCACTGTCGTTGATTAACTTAATCACTAAGGTTAATATTGGGTTGGCAACTAAGTACCTCCGGTTTTTACTGATAGAGAGCGTTGCTTTATTTTTTGTATAACGTATGTTAGTGCTGTACTTTACCGTTTGTCGCGTGATACTAGTCACATTGACGTAACTTCAGAAGCAAGTAGTGCGTGATTTTTATTAAAGCTATTAGTTGTGGGTTAATTTTAAATGGAGTGCAGAAACGAACATTTTCGACATATTTTACTACTTTATTTCCGTAAAGGAAAGAAAGCTGCTGCGGCTCACAAAAAGATATGTGAAGTTTATGGTGCTAATTGCTTAAGAGAGCGCACGTATCAGAATTGGTATAAAAAATTCCGTTCTGGAGATTTTTCCCTCAAAGGTGAGCAACGTTCTGGTCGGCCTACTGAAGTTGATGATGACCAAATCAAAGTCATAATTGAAGAGGATCGTCATATAACTGTTCGAGAGGTTGCGGAGAGGCTACATGTATCGCACACAATAATTGAAAAACATTTAAAATGTCTTGGGCTAGTTAAGAAGCTTGATATTTTGGTACCTCACGAATTGAAAGAAATTCATTTAACGCAAAGAATCAACTTTTGCGATATGCACCTTAGACGAAATGAAACCGACCCTTTCTTAAAAAGAATCATCACTGGTGATGAAAAATGGGTCCTGTACAGTAACATAGTTCGAAAACGATCATGGAGCAAACACGATAAACCAGCTCAAACCACATCGAAAGCTGAATTGCACCCAAAAAAGATCATGCTGTCAGTTTGGTGGGATTACAAAGGTATTGTGTTTTTGAGCTGCTTCCAAGGAACCAAACGATCAATTCTGATATTTACTGCCAACAATTAATAAAACTGGATGAAGCAATCAAAGAAAAACGGCCAGAATTGTCAAATCGGAAAGGTGTAGTTTTCCACCAAGATAATGCAAGGCCTCACACATCTTTGGCAACTCGTGGGAAACTATTGGAGCTTGGCTGGGAAGTGATGCCACATCCCCCATACAGCCCTGATCTAGCACCATCTGATTACCATTTATTTCGAAGTTTGCAGAATTCTTTGAATGGTAAAACTTTCACAAATGACGATGACCTTCACTCGCACCTGGTTCAGTTTTTTGCTAATAAGGACCAGAAATTTTATTATCGCGGAATCATGCAGCTGAAAGACAGACGGCGAAAGTCATTGAGCAAAATGGAAAATATATAATTGATTAAAAACTATTCTTTGTTTAAAAAAAGTGTTTTATTTTATACTACAAAACCGAAAGTACTTAGTTGCTAACCCAATATATAACCCCTCTCCACATTAACTTTCGTAATTCTGTATACGTACACTACAGGCCATAAGTGAGGGATCACTTAACATAAATAACAAAACACTTGTATTT
Source organism: Dermolepida albohirtum (assembly GCA_031893035.1). Taxonomy (NCBI): domain Eukaryota; kingdom Metazoa; phylum Arthropoda; class Insecta; order Coleoptera; family Scarabaeidae; genus Dermolepida; species Dermolepida albohirtum. Next base: position 106,713 of record JAVIWB010001341.1, on the reverse strand, counting down.
TAGACATATTCCTTAGACTAAATGTAAAAATGGAACATGTAGGTAAGTATTAAGGTCGCTAATGAAAGATATTTCAACGTACTTTTCAATTATATCCGGCTTTTCTTCAAATTATCTTTATGTTTTCTTAATGTACTTTCTTTCCAATATTAAGTGCCACCTGTAAGGCTATAATCAGAGCACTTATCCGTGAATTTAAACTCATTACACTTGTAACAGTTCTCTGATGGCGCTCACTTAGAATGTTTGGACGTCTATTTCTCTGTACAATGTAAACAGTGGAAGATATTTTGAATTTTCCTTTTTACAATCGGCACTGTAGAATATATTTTGTCGATCAATTTGATTAATTTAAGAAAGCAATTGTTTTTTTTAAATACCATAAGGTATAGTGAATCCTTCAATGATACTGGCGTCGAGTTATATACATATTTCGGCAACTAAGTTATCATCATCGTACGCTCTAGCCCTAAACTAAGATAAACAAGGAAGAAAAATAACTTTAGGATGACTTCCCGGTCAAAGGAGTACAATACGTTTCGCAAGATATACAGGAAAGTTAGGTTAGTAAGTGCAGATATCAATTTCTTGAATCGCTGAAAAAGTAGAAATGTTTTCCCAAAATTTAAAGTAAATGTTACATCAGATTGTAGAATGAACGAGAAAATCATTGCATATGCGAAAATGAAATGGTTAAAAATGGAAATGAAATATCTGTACAGCAAAAGAAGTATCATAAATTAGAACTAAAATTATATGTTTTTCTTCCTTGTTTATCTTAGTTTAGGGCCAGAACGCAATTTTTAAAAAAATATGTGAAACGAATATACAACGTGCGTCTTGGCTTTCAACGGTACGGATCGTGTGCAAGATTAGTTGTTTCCTACGGGTATTTATTGCCGTAGTTCTCCAGGTGCAACACTGCTTAATTTATCTGCTGATGATGACAACTTTGTTGTCGAAATACGTTTACGAAAGTTAATGTGGAAAGGGGTTATATATTAACCTTAGTGATTAAATATACACTCCGCGCAACATGAATAGGACCAACTGCATATATGACATTTGTAGTTGGTATAAACATGGTAGCGCGCTGGAATTGCTATTTTCGAAAATAAGAGGGTTGATAAAAAGATGTATGTAGGTACCAAATATAATTTTGTAAAAGTCAGTGCAAATGTACGTTACTAATGACAATAAGTAGAGTAATTAAACGCCACTTGAATACGACCAATCTACAAAATAAAAGATTCGTTTGCAATAACAAAATACTTTATTGTTCAATAATGAGTACTTTTGCCATTATTTCTTATAACCTCAAATAGTCGGGATGGAATGGAATTATACAGGGTTCTCAAGTAGTCAACGGGAAGTTCCACCCAACTTCGTTTCAGCGCCTGCTCTAGTTCGTCAGCGCAACTGAATTGGGTAGCATTGGAGTACAATTTACGCGACAACCATCCCCAAACATTTTCTATGATGTTCAGGACGGGGAGAGCGATGGCCAATCGAGAACCTCCATGCCTTGTTCTTGAAACCAGCGTCGAACAATGCGCGCGGTGTGAATACTGGCATTATCCTGTTGGAAAATAAATGGCCCACCTGCCATAACGTTGGAAAATTTGCCTTTCACCTGTTGCAGCAGCTGGACGTACTTTTCCGAATTCTGTCTGCCCTTCACTATTACTAAATCAACAGGTCCGTTATAGGAAACAGCTCCCCGTACCATGACTGAACCAACATCGGCTCGCCTTCGTGACTGAATCACTTCATCTTTACGTAAATCGTGGAAATAATAAGAAAACCCATCCGGGCCATCTAAATTAAACTTCTTCTCGTCACTGAAAATAACAATTTGCCATTCTCTTGTCCGCCCCATTTTTGCTTGAGCAAACTGAAGACGTGCAGTGCGCTGAAATTCCCTTAAAGGAGGCCGTCGTTTAATTTTCAAACGTTTTAAATGCGGACAGGTCTTCAGTAACTTCTGTACAGTTCTTACCGATGCATTCGTTCCAACGTTATTCGCGATTTGTCTTGCCGTTAATGCCGAATTCGATGCTTCGCGTAATATGGCTCGACGTTCTCTCTTAGTTGTAACGGATGTTGTTCGCCCTTTAAAACGTTTTCCATAATTCTCGGGATCCTAATAAAATTGTTCACAACCTGGTGTGATCGACTTATTTTCTTTGCAGTAGCCCTTGAGGAATACCCTTCTTGATGGAACGCTTTAATTTTTCCAATTTCTTCCATACTTAAGCACTTCTGTCGTCCCATCGTTGCACAATACCCTTAATTACAGATGTTTGTTTATCCGGATACACGTTGTAACTCGACACTCATCCGGTAGCTTACTATTAAATACTGGTCGTATCCAACCGGCGCGGTGCATTTTATATGTATGTGGTACTTACGTCACCCAATGCATAACGTTAGGCACTATTGCGCAATAATGCGTATTATTTGCCATATCATACCATTACAAACTTGCATTGTATTTTTAGTAAATGGATTGTTTTTCAAACCACCGAAAGCTTGCAACAAGTCGGGTGGTCCTATTCATGTTGCGCGGAGTGTATGCACTTAATAAAATTCAAAGAAAGTGTTCTTGAATAATTAATACCAATTGGGCGGTCCTTCACAGTTAACGTGTGAAGTTATATTGGTAAAGACACTGTTATTTATTTAACGGAATTTTGAATGTTTTTTCAACATTTTTTTAGACATTTTTGAAAATACATTTCCAAGTTTCAGATCAAATGTCCAATACAAAAAACATTCAACATTTAATAGGTCAATAAGTGTCCCATTAATAGTGCTATGGTCTGTCCAATATATTTATAAAATTAAATGTAATCAGTTTGAAAGCGGAGTTAAAATTGAATAATCTAGTCCTTATAAATCTTTATTGTTGCTCATATACGTAACAAAAAATTGCATAAATGTTTAGCACAATTTCTAATGGGTATTTTATTTCGGAGACGGGGAACTTTAAATTGAAATAAAACACAGAAAAATGTTTTTAATATCTATGAAATTGGTTTTATTTAAAACACAATTTTATAGTATTAATGTTTGAATATAATTTCGGGTATGCGCCCTCCGCGACTGGCACTTACATGGCGTAATTTGAAGGTCCAGTTTTCACTCACTCTTCGCAGTAAATCAGGCTGTATTTCGACACTACTAAGCAATAGTATCCTCTACAATTGAAACTCGAAAGTAAACTAAAGCAGACAGGGAGACGAAGTACGGGTTGTTGCTTGGGAAGTATCGTGGTTAATTACATTTCAAATACATCTTCGCCCGATGCGGTTGCGCGATTCAAGGAGCGCAGTCTCGTTATGTGTATCTAACAGACCCCGATTCTACTTTGACAATCGCTTATTATCCCTGAATAGAGTGCCAATATAGAGATTTTAAAAAATGCGAATTTTAGATTTTAAAAATGACTTTTATTTTTGTTTATTAATTTCTATATAATTATTGAATCATCTATTACTTTTAATTAATCTTTTAAAGTCTTTTATCCTTGACCGGTGTTGAATTGAGTTTAAATTTGGTTGGTTTTCATCTCTACACTTCCTTCTACTTATTCATGTCCTATGTCAGCTACAACCTTCTTCCAATTTACTTCCCTTTTTCTGCCACTTTTCTTACTTCTTCTGTTCATGTTTCCTTCGGTCTGCCTCCGCCCTTTGTGCTCCCTGTTCTTGCTTTATGAACTCTTCTTACTATTCTTGTATGATCCATGTGCATCACATGTCCGAATCACCTTAGTTGTTCTTCTATTGTTGTTTGAATAGATTTTGTTGCCAATGTTTCTTTAAAGACGGGATTTCTTATTTTGTTTGCACTTCTTCAGTTTCAGTTGATTTAAATTTCGGTTGGTTTTCTTCTCTACATTTCCTTTTACTTATTCATGCCCTATGTCAGCCACAACCGTCTTCCAATTTATTTCTCTTTATTTGTCACTTTGTTCACTTCTGTTGTTCATGTTTTCTTCGGTCTGTCTCTGTCCTTCGTGCTCCCGGTTCTTCTTCTATACATTTTTCTTACCATTCTTGTATGATCCATGTGCATCAGATGTCCGAACTACATTAGCTGTCCTTCTATTGTTGTTTGAATAGATTTTGTTGCCGATGTTTCTTCAAAGACGGAATTTCGTATTTTGTTTGTACTTCTTCAGTTTCAGTTGAGTTAAATTTCAGTTAGTTTTCTTCTCTACATTTCCTTCTACTTATTCATGTCTTTTGTCAGCCACAACCTCTTCCAATTTGTTTCTCTTTTTCTGTCACTTTGCTCACTTCTTCTGTTCATGTTTTCTTCGGTCTGTCTCTGCTCTTCATGCTCCCAGTTCTTGCTTTGAAACACTTCTTAACCATTCTTATATGTGCATCACATGTCCTAACCACCTTAGCTGTCCTTCTTCTATTGTTGTGGGATAAAGGTTTCTCTAAAGACTGAAGTTTTTATTTAGCTTGTATTTCTTCAGTCTTACGCCCTCTATTATCGAACATTTGGATTGAGTTAAATCTCAGTTGGTTTTCTTCTCTATACTTCCTTCTACTTATTCGTGTCCTAAGTCAGTCACAACCTTCTTCCAATTTACTTCTCTTTTTCTGCCACTTTGCTCACTTTCTGTTCATATTTTCCTCGGTCTCTCTCTGCTCTTCGTGCTCCCAGTTCTTGCTTTGTAAACACTTCTTAACCATTCTTATATGTGCATCACATATCCTAACCACCTTAGCTGTCCTTCTTCTATTGTTTGCTAAAGTTTTTTTAAAAACTGAATTTCTTATTTTGTTTGTACTTCTTCAGTCTTACACCCTCTATTACCGAACAATTGGGTTTTTTAACTACATTGTGATAATGATTGCAAGACGACCTCATGAATAATTTTTGGGGTTTCTCTCCGTTTGGTAATGTATTAACAATTAATAAAATGAATAATGTTGGAATCGTTTTATAAATTAGATAACAGATTATCATGGGACATGCGATAAAGAGAATGTATTGGAATATTAATCGAAAACGATAATTACTCAGTTTATTTATGTAAAAAAAGTTCATGGGTGTACAGATAATGTTTTAACACGTTCTGTTTTAATACATCTTGCCATAGCCCCCTTTGAAATTTTTTATAAATAATTAAAAAGTTCACAGAGCAAGTACAAAAATGTATAAGAAATTTAATACATGCAGGAGTCAATAAAAAAATTCAAATGCTTATTTAAATCGCATGCAACCGTTTGCATGTAAGTATTGCAGTATATAAATTGGAATCTACTTATGTACCTTTAAGCATAGCAATTTGAAATATATCAATTATCTTATTCTCATGAAAAAATATTAACTCTTAATATCCATTGAATTCTATCCAACTAAGAGACGAAATGAGCTTTGAAAGTCGCCCAGTTAAATATAGAAAAGCAATTAGCATGATTATGCCACGACTACTACGGTTTCCATCCAGCATTTTCCTAATTGCTGGTAATTACCATTGCAAGAATATTAGGAGCGAGAAAGAGTGAGAGAGAGAGAGAGAGGGATGGAGGTACATTTAAGCGGAAGAGCTGCCCTCTTCAGATCTATTAGGGAATTGTCTAAGGTCATTCTGATTTTCCTATTCCCGTCTATATTTTCATTTTAATTGTACTTTAGTAATTTTGCCAAATGAACGTTTTAAGTGTCCTTCGATTCAACGATCCTAATTGAAAAAGGTAGGAAGAAAAAAGGATTGTAGAATATAAATTCCCATACTAATATAATAATAGTAATAATTGAGATTAACGTTGCTAAATATAGAACTGATTTAACATATAAACAATTTTTACATTTGTAAATTAAATAAAATACTTCGCGCCTCTTGATAGCTTCATGTGAAGAGGATGTAATTCACATAAAGCTATCAAGGGGCGTGAAATATTTTATTATGCGAAATAGGGAAAAGTCGCAGGGAGCCAAATCTGGTGAATAAGGTGGTTGAGGCATGATTAGGGTGTTGTTTTTGGCCAAAAAATAACGAATAAGCATTGATGTGAGCTGGTGCATTATTGTGATGCAGAATCCATGATTTTTTTCACAATTTCGATCGTTTGAGCCGTATTGCTCCACGCAAGCGTTGCATAACTTCCTTGTAGTATTCCTTATTAACCGTACGATATGTTGGCAAGAACTCAAGATGCACCACGCCATTGTAATCGAAGAAAATAGTGAGCAAAACCTTCACATTTAATCGAACTCGTTGCATATTTTCTCGGCCTTCTGTAAAACGCTTGTAACACTTATAAATACTTTCTTGAGACAAAGTGGACTCGCCGAATGCCACAGTCAATATTTCAAGTGCCTTGGAGCACTTTATTCCATTTTTAACGTAAAATTTAATACATATTCTTTGATCAATTTTTTTCAAAAGTCAAAAATCGACGAACACACAAAAACATGATAAAGCTTTTCAGTTGTCTACAACAAACTACTAATCCAAATTGACTGATAATGCCAACATATGACTAACACATATGTACCAATATAACAAAAAAAATTTCGATAATCGAATGTACACAGCGTGCGAAAATTCAAAATTCACCTTTCCTTTTGAACAAACCACGTATAATGCTGAAAAATGACTTCGAGTGAAAATGAATAAAAGAAGACACAACTTCTCACAAATGAAAAAATTTTCATTTTTTTTGCAAATAGCATTAGTCCCCGTGAAAAGGTTTTACTACAAGAAATAAGGTCCTCTCACCAAAGACTAGAATTGAAATTATTACGGTCCTATCAGATGAACTACAGAAGACTAAAGAACAGAAAAATTGTTTAAAGTATTTTCCCTTCATTTGTACGAGGGTGGATCCCTTTGTTCTACTCCTGACCCACTCACAATAAAAAAATTTGCAGATATTTTACTTTTATTTTTGTACATAGTCTCCATTAAGGTTAACACATTTTTCCCATCGATCGTCTAGCATTACTAATGCCTTCCGAAAATAAAACAAAAATTTCAGCCTCTGCAAACCATTGATTTACCACCACACATATCACATCATTACTTGGTGGAAATCGTTTACCACGCAAGTGTTCTTAAAGTTCTGGGAAGAATTGGTAATCACTGGGGGCGAAATCTGCTGAATATGGAGGATGTTTTTCATTCGAAGCCTGTCTGGGTTATTGCGGCTGTTACAATTGCGGACCTGTCACTCGGTACGTTATTCTGTTGCAAAAAGTCACCTGTACACAACTTTCCTCTACGTTTTCCTTTTGTCGCGTCACGTACTTTGGGATTTAAGTTGGCACCTGTTATTGTGGCAACCTTCTGCAAGAAATTTATAAAACTATGGCTTCAGCATCCCGAAATACGGATAGCATGCTCTTCCCAACTGAAGGCTTCACCTTGAATGTTCCCGGTGGTGGAATTGCCCGTTCTACCGTACCGCCTATGGTATTGCCACTTTCGTCGCCGCTCTACTTATAATATACACAATTTACATTTTAACCGTCGTAGTATTGATGCAAATCGCGAAAAAATAAAAGCTATTGAATTTTTAGGGGTTCGTTTTACTTTTAACGAGTTTTATACATTTAAATCGGTGTTTCCGATCTAAGAAATTAAAGTCACTTTAATAAGACGTGTTATAAAAGAATATTTGTGCTTCAATGCGATTAATTGGAAAATAATATCAAACCTTATTTTCTGTGGCGAAGGAAGAGTTTAAATACGAAATATTGATTCGTTATTTAACCTTACAGGCACCCTTTGATGTACGCATAAGTTTTAAATACAGTGTTTTCTTTGCGAAAAGTATCTGAAATCACCACTGACGTGAAACTGCTTAGTTTCGTTCGAGGAGAGCGAATGTTCAGCTTGAAGTTGGTGGTATTGGTAATCGATGGTAGCAGTGAATGCGGCCTATTGTTGTCAGCGGCCATTGTAAGCACTCTAGCCTAACCGGAAGTCGCTCAAGCTATGCGGACGGACCAAAGCCTGCATATAGAGAAACGATCGTTCAGTTGTGGTGTATGTGTCTGTACATCTTATCAACAAACCAACAAACATTCTGTACATTGCGAGTATGCTGATTAGTTTAGAAGATTCACTAATTTCTAATATTAAATTTAAAATAAGGTTTTCAGTTTCTCTAATAGATGCACACTTTAAAATCATCAACTTTAAAGATACAATAACCTTGAATTCTAGATTATTATATATAGTACAGGTCATTGATTTCCAAGCAGAAAAAAGCATATTTTCTATATAAAATTCATTTTATTTATTTTTGTATGCTGTACGTAGCATTAACATTAATTGACTGATTTGTATATAGTTTTTTAGATTAGCATTGAATTTTATATAAAAATACACATTACAACGTATTTGATCGAATTTGCTATGAATGCATAAAATATCTGCATTAAAAGCTAGTGTACGAGGCGCGTTTTCTAAGAAAATATCGTTTTTAAATATGGCTACTGCAACGTTGCGGTCGCCGTTCTGCACATGCGGTCTGAGTTCGACCGCCGTTGTACATCGTAAAATTGTAATATTTTTGGAATAATTATTCGATTAATTTTCGTTTTATTATGCTTTGTTACTCTTACCGCCCTCTCGTGGTTGTCAATTTAAGGTTGTAATCAGTACAATTGAAGGATTACAGATATCTTCGATGTTTTATTTCTATTTTAATTGTTAAATTTGTATTGTTCTTGTTATTCAATTTATTCCCAGTATTTTGTAATTAATTGCCGTAATGATGAGTCGATGCCTTGTTTTTTTCTGCTTCTTTTTTCCCTTGTGACCTCTCATTCTAATAGAAGCATAAAAGGCAATGGTATCGGTGGTTATATCCTCTATCGAGTACCTAACTTCGTTCTATTGAAGTTCGTCGTCTGTCACGTAGTAAAAGGTTCAATTTGGATACAGATTGTGCATAATTATTTAAATAAACATATTACTTAGCAACACACATTACTAAATATAAACACAGTGCGCGTTTTGACTTTCGACGGTACAGATTGTGTACGAAATTTGCTTCGTGCTGGTTTCTGCCGTAGTTTCCAGGTCTAGTTCCAGCCACTGTTTAATTTTCTGCCGGTAATGACAACTTCGTTGTTGAAATACGTATACAGGAAACGAAAATTAATGTGGAAAAAATATCAACCTTAAATGATTGAGAAAAAAATGATAATATTAAAGGTATATTTGCATGTAGTGACGCACACTATTATACCTACTTTGGGGTTTAAGCCGAACCACACCTTTGCAGACTCATAGCTTGTCCTTTACTTTTACAATTATTTATGTTAAGTATAAATTGTGATTATGATTTTATACAATCACTACAAAATAATAAATTCACGAACAGTTTTAAACATAATCATATGCAATTTACAAAAAAATATATTTTTTTTTGTTTATAATGAACACTAAACATTTTATTTATAATAATATGGGACCGAACCCAACATGGGGCTTGAAAAACACCATAACATAAAACACCGCATACAAATTATAACATATTTTAGTGATCCAACGTGAGGCTATGTATGAATATATATTTCATATATAATCACACACTCACGAATATAACATTTGTAACAATATATGATGAAACAAACAACAATATACATGAAATTAATTTTATACACATAAATAATATAAAAAAAAAGAATTATTCATATTTTGCGAATATTGCTATGTCTCATAGAATATAAATCTTAGCAACTACGTTCTAAAAACAATATAGCTTTTGTATTATTATTTGCGAGGGCGTTTTGTGAATCATAGACACCCTCCGAGTTTTGTTTACATACAGACCATGCTACATGAATTCGTCAAATATATTTTCGTGTACATCGCAAACGTACCCTCTGGGCCACTAAATTAAAAATATTTATAAAAAACCGACGCGATGACCTGCATCGGTTTTTTTGGGACGCGCGTGGAATAATTTTCATTGACTATCTTGGAAAAAGGAAAAACTATCAATGGCGAGTATTATGCGAACTTATTGCAACATTCGAGCGAAAAAATCAAGCAAAAACTGTCGCCTTTGGCTAAGAAGAAAGTGTCGTTTCATGAAGACAATGCACCAGCTCTCAAATTCGTTATTGCAATAGCCAAAATTAATGAATTAAAGTTCAACTGCCACCTCATGCACCCTATTCGCCAGATTTAGCGTCCTCGGATTATTTTCTGTTTCCAAATTTGAAGAAATGGCTCAGCGCTCAAATATTTTCCAACGATGAAGAAGTGATGTCGGCAGTTCATGGCTATTTTGAGGAGCAAGACAGTTCTTATTATAAAAAAAGGTATCGACGTTATTGAACATCGCTGGGAAAAGCTGAAAGGAGATTATGTTGAAAAATAAATATATTTCTTTTCAAAAACTTTTGTGTATCCATTGTTGGGTCGGGTACTTCTGGGACCACCCTCGTATACATATTCCATAACCATAATAAAATAGAATTTTGAATTAATTTTGTACACTTAAATAGTATATTTTGCGCGCATTGCTATATCTACTCGACTGTAAATATTAATAACTCCCTTCTGAAAATAATATAGCTTTTGTACTATTATTTGTGAAGAGGTGTTGTGAATCATAAACACACTCCGACTTTTGTTTACGTACAGACCATTCTACATGAATTCGACAGATATATTTTCGTGTATATCGTAAACCTTTTTGTGGTATATACCGTGTCACTGAATTAAAAATATTTATAAAATTCATCGAATTAAATAATTAAAGAAATATAAACAATATATCTAAACTAAACAATATTATATAAATGCAGTTATATTATTCCTTTTTTTTTTACATTTTTATCGTAATTAAATACGATACAGTCGTGATAAAACACATTTTCACTTTGAATAAACAATTTTCGTAACAATGAATGAACTTCATGGAAGAATGGATCTAAAAGTCGGCACATCAAACAAATACACGATTACATATCTAGCCATCTATGTTTTAAAACCATGGGAGGCTCTTTCTTCTCAAGGATCAACGTGTACAATTTTAATCTGAAGATTTGACCGCATCGCTGTATTCGGGCGTATGTGTGCGAGTCTGTACCTTTTCTTTTTGTATCGTTACGAGTTAGCGATTTGCGAAATTATTTCTTAGTTCTCTTCTTTCTCCCCAAAAAGATTACTCAGATTATGTTTCAGGTACCTTTCGTCAGCTTAGAACAGCTTAAGGGTTTTTTTTTCTGAACAAATTCGGACGCAACGTATTGGGTAATGATATGTAATTAGTTGAAACAAAATCCACTTGGGAATTGGAGGTACGGCGTTCTTTAAATGATTATGAAGTTCGTGAAGCAATTATCAAGTAGTGAATAGTTTTATGTTACGTTTATTTGATATTTCCTGTTTTAATTCTCTTTGAAAGGAAACAGTTCTTGATTTTATATCCAAATATGTACCTATGTAGAACAGAATTTCAAATTGTAGAGATCTGAAATTAAAAATTGTAAAGTAAAGCGTTACTATGGTGCAGATTATCTTTAAAACAGGTCAGTTATTGTCTAAATAGTATACAGTGTGAATAAAACTAATGTAATAAAATTATTTTTGATGTTATTTTAGAAGATTTCGAACAGGTCAATTTTAAAGCCGAATTTAACGTTTCTTAATTAAACATTTGGATGTACAGTTCCTACCACAAAAAGGTGCACGATCTAAATCACAAATTTTGGTCTATATTTTTAAGTTGAGCCGTAACGATATCGGTTTAGAAAGAAGGCTCTTGCATGTTTCACTAACATAAAAGACAATGAACAATGGTGTGCGTAATGATACGAGTTTGTTTACATTTTCGACCTTATAACAAAAAAATTGAATACTATTGCACTCACTTTCTCGCATTTTATTCATGGCATAAATATTTCGAAATAACAAAATGTCGTTTATTCAAAATATTTAAATGTCTTGTAAACTTGATCAGTGCATTGCAAACAGTTGAATGAATGCATTGATATAAATTATTACTTAAAATTTGATGTATTAAAACGTACAATACAAAATTTCAACGTTAAAATTCGTGTCAGGGTGGCATCAAATATTAGTGGTAAAATACAAAGGGTACAAGGAAAGTTTTGCAATATAACCCAACAATGAATCGTAAGAAGCTGCTTGTTACTGCATGTTGAGACATGTTCATACGTGCACGGAAGCCGCCGTGCCATGTCGATGGGCTCAGTTATTCATTAGCAGTGAGAGTGTAAAGTGCTTGCGATGGCATCGTGATTACGAAATGAGATAAGGGCAGTTTTACGTTATAATTTCGTGCGTGGTTTAAACATAGACCAGTGCTTCGAAGAAATTACTCTTGCACTAGGTGATGTATGTCCACATCGCACAACGATATTCAGGTGGTATAGAGAATTCCAAAGGGGAAATTTAACTATGGAGGATGCTGCTCCATCACGATAATGCTCCAGCTTACCGCGCCAAAGCCTGCACCGAATATTGGACCGCGACAGGATTGATACTTCTCGAGCACCCTCACTACAGTCCAGATCTTGCTCCCTGCGACTTTGCACTGTTCCCGCATGTGCAAATGAAGCTAAAAGGGAGGCGGTTTTCCAGTGATGAGAACCTTCTGCGGGCTTGCTTTACTCCCTATTGAAACTTGGCAGAACTGGTTAAAGATTGGTTTCGGGGGATGGAGAGATATATTGAGTGTAGAGGAAATTACATTGAAAAAATTAAATATACGAAGCTCTATTGCAAAACTTTCCTAGTACCCTTTGTATGTATATATCGAAATTTAAGCAACGTTAATTAAGTTACTTATTAACAAGGAAATAAAATTTATTCATGTCACATGTTAAAAACGATATTTTTAATGAAATATTGCTTAGATTTTTTTTTTCGCGTAATTCTAAATGAAGAATTTAAAAACTTTGCACATCTGAAAGTACAAATTTAGAATAAACATTAAATTGTTTGATTTCCTCCAAGTACGATAATGATTTTTTCAATTTTCTAGTTTCAGACGCGCAAACTTTTTAATTAGTCGTGCTGGCGAAGACTACTCACACATATTAAATCATACGTTAACAAGGAAATGAAACAAATTTCCATCATCTTGTAAGTGTGCTATCTTAAGACTTTCGGAATGGTCAGCACGCGAGCATTTGTTAATGTCTGATAACTTTTCAAAAATAACAATTTTTGAGGAAAAATTGGAATTTTCGTCAAAATAAAAAGATTTGAATTTAAGCTTCGTAGTCGACAGATCATTAGTTCTGAACTAGCAGAACAAAATCTCACTACTTTTTACAGCAAAATTAGTCAAACTTTAGAAATAATCAATTTAGAAATTCAAAAGTTAATATTTTGACACTGGTTTTCAAGTTTTCCGTTCTCTCAATATTAAACTAAAACAGTTAGACGAATTTTGACACCAGAATCGTTTTTAGGACCTTCGAAAATGTCAGAACGCGAGCCATTGTTAATGTCTGATAACTTTCCAAAAATACCAATTTTTGCGAGTATACCCCTTGGAAAAATTGAAATTTTCGTCAAAATAAAAAGATTTGAATTCAGGCTTCGTATTCCACATGTTAGTAGTTCTAAACAAACAGAATAAAATCTCACTACTTTTTAAAGCAAAATTATCTAAATTTTAGAAATAATCAGTTTACAAACCCAAAGTTAATATTTTGACACTGGTTTTCAAGTTTTCCGTTCTCTCAATATTAAACCAAAAGAGTTAGACATATTTTGACATCAACATCGTTTTTAGGGCCTTCGAAAGTGTTAGAACACGGGCCTTTGTTAATGTCTGATAACTTTTCAAAAATACCAATTTTTGCGAGTATACCCCTTTGGAAAAATCGGAATTTTCGTCAAAATAAAAAGATTTGATTTTAGGCCTCGTAGTCCACAGATTAATATTTCTGAACTAGCAGAATACAATCTCACTACTTTTTACAGCAAAATTATTCATACTTTAGAAATAACCAATTTACAAATTCAAAAATTAATATTGGGTCTGGGAAAAAGTTCGTGGCGTTTTTTCAGTAAAATTCAACTGGTCCCTGCATGGCGCGTGGACGAATTCATTTAAACCGAATATGCTCCATTATTATCGACAATGTTTCGCCATTTTTTTGGTAGATCCATGATCCCATCGGTGAAAAACTTCTGTGGTTTCTGGTCGAAAAACTGAATCAAGTAGTTTTCACAGGCTTCTTTTGAAACCAACTTAATTCCATTGAGAGAGTTCTGCAGAGATCGAAACAGATGATAGTCAGAGGGTGCTATATCCGGACTGTAAGGTGGGTGCATCAAAACTTCCCAACCAAACTCTCTCAATTTTTGACGGGTCATCAAAGAAGTGTGTGGTCGGGCGTTGTCATGATGGAAGACAACACCTTTCCTATTAATCAATTCGGGCCGTTTTCTTTCAATCGCCTGGCGTAATCTCTCTAGTTGTGCACAGTAGAGTTGAGAATCAATCGTCTGACCAGTTGGAAGTAGCTCGTAGTGGACGATTCCCCTCCAGTCCCACCATACACACAGCATCACTTTTTTTGGCGTCAATGTTGGCTTAGCGAACGCTTGTGACGGCTCACCATCCTTTATCCACGATCTTTTACGCTTCCGATTATCGTACGTAATCCATTTTTCATCTCCGGTTATTAAACGTTTCAGAAACGGCTCGATTTCATTCCGTTTCAGCAGCGCATCGCAGATGTTAATTCGGTCCATCATGTTTTTCACGCTCAACTCATGAGGAACCCATACGTCAAGCTTTTTTTGTAACCAGCTTTGTGTAAATGGTTCAAAACAGTTTTGTGGTCAATGCCTAGCTCCATGCCAATATCGACACTGCTGATATGCTTATCTTGTTGGACTTTTTCAAGAATTTCATCAGATTTTTCAGTGATTGGACGACCGGAGCGTGACTCATCTTTCACATTGAAATTTCCAGAACGAAAGCGAGCGAACCATTTCCGCGCAACAGATTTCGATAAAGTACCTTCACCGTACACAGCACAAATTTTATCACAAGCCTGCGCAGCGTTCTTCCCCTTATCATAATAATATTGCAGAATATAGCGAAATTTCTCATTATTCTTCTCCATTTTCAAGTGCAAATAACTTTTCAACCACTGCACCGATTACAATGTTTCTACGCTCAAACTAACGTTCGGAAGGTCATCTAAAAAACGAGCCGTCGGTGGTGTCGCTGTGGCTTGTTGTTCTTTAGTTATCGGCAACCAATGCCATCTATCGGGAAAAACGCCACGAACTTTTTCCCAGACCCAATATTTTGACACTGGTTTTAAAGTTTTCCGTTCTGTCTCGATATTAAACCAAAACAGCTAGACAAATTTTGACACAACAATCGTTTTTAGGACCTTTGAAAATGTCAGAACACGAGCCTTTGTTAACGTCCGATAACTTTTCAAAAATACCAATTTTTCCGGGTATACCCCTTTGGAAAAATCGGAATTTTCGTCAAAATAAAAAGATTTGATTTTAGGCCTCGTAGTCCACAGATTAATATTTCTGAACTAGCAGAATACAATCTCACTACTTTTTACAGCAAAATTACTCAAACTTTAGAAATAACCAATTTACAAATTCAAAAATTAATATTTTGACACTGGTTTTAAAGTTTTCCGTTCTGTCTCGATATTAAACCAAAACAGCTAGACAAATTTTGACACAACAATCGTTTTTAGGACCTTTGAAAATGTCAGAACACGAGCCTGTGTTAACGTCCGATAACTTTTCAAAAATACCAATTTTTCCGGGTATACCCCTTTGGAAAAATCGAAATTTTCGTCAAAATAAAAAGATTTGATTTTAGGCCTCGTAGTCCACAGATTAATATTTCTGAACTAGCAGAATACAATCTCACTACTTTTTACAGCAAAATTACTCAAACTTTAGAAATAATCATTCAATTTTTGCGGAAAAATTGGAATTCTATCAAAATAAAAAAGAAGTTTTTATTTTAATATAAATTATGTAAGTTTTGCATCTTCCGAAAGTAACTTTAACAAGATGAACATCTACTAAAAATGTAAAAAAATAATGTCTGATAACTTTTCAAAAATAACAATTTCTTTGGAAAAATCGGAATTTTCGTCAAAATAAAAAGATTTGATTTTAGGCCTCGTAGTCCACAGATTAATAGTTCTGAAGTAGCAGAATAAAGTCTCAATACTTTTTAAAGCAAAATTATCCAAGCTTTAGAAATAATCATTCAATTTTTGCGGAAAAATTGGAATTCTATCAAAATAAAAAAGAAGTTTTTATTTTAATATAAATTATGTAAGTTTTGCATCTTCCGAAAGTAACTTTAACAAGATGAACATCTACTAAAAATGTAAATATGTCTTAACAAGGGCAGACAAGTGAGAACGTCTCGAAAAGTTTTGATTCACAATCATGTTCAGTACTGTACATAAACTCAACCACTTTCCAAGTTACCCCTGACAGGGATCACGGCCCAGGTGTGCGAAAATCTGTACTATATACTCAACCAATTCGATCATTGTGTAATACTTATACATCGTTGAAATTACTTACAATAAACGTGAACTAACAGGGCGACTGGATATGAATTCCATTGTTCAATGTAGTGCCCTTACATCGGTTCACGTGCGTTCCAAGGGTAAATTCACTTTTAAATTTTTAAAACGAGAAATTACACGTCGATAGATACGCGTATATTTCATATACAAGTGGGTATATACATGTGTTTATTAACGATATATAGTAGGCCATATATTAGCTACGGTTATCAAATGTTTAGATTGTATAAATATTTGATCAGTTTTTCGATTCTAATATGGTTAGAAGTAATATGTGTGTCATATTTTAAGCGCGCTGTTACAAACGTATTGTACGTGTGTTGTTGTTGGGATGCTTAAACACGAGCAAAAAATTGGACTTGTCTGAAATCTTTTTCGCTTTTGCAAAAAAATTTGTAAGGACAGAAATAAGTGATAATCGGAGGGTGTTAGTCCGGGCAGTATGGTGGATGCGACTGAATTTCCCAGCCCAGCTCCGCGAGATTCTGACGAGTCCCCAAAGCAGTATGTGACCTGGCATTATCATGAAGCAGTATGATGTCCGTGCTATTGAACATCGCCAGCCTTTCTTAAAGTGCTACTTTTAAATTATCAAATCTTTGACAGTACCTTTCCGAATTCGGCTTTTCGTTCGGTTTCAACAGCTCAAAATGTATTTGTCTTCGAATGTCCCAGCATATACACAACATTATTTTACTCAGACTCAACTTTGGTTTATAGGCGAAGGCGGCAGGTTTTCTGGATTCACAATATGCCTTTTTCCTTATGATGTTTTCATCGGAAATTCACTTTTTATCCGCATCCGGTCCAAGAAGGGTTCGATTTTGTTCCGTGCAAGCAGATATGTGCATATGATGACTTGATAATTCGAATTCTTCTCACTTGCCTCATGTGGCACCCATGTCGAATACTTCCAAGCCAATCCTAGTTCCTGAATAAGGTCTGAAATGGTTTGTTGAGCTGAATCAAGCCTTTCCGCAATCTCCGATGTTGTCGAAAAAGGATTTTGCTTTAACATGATCTTGACAGTATCGTCGTTGATCAAAGATGGTCGCCCAGAGCGAGGCTTACTAGAAAGTTCGAAATCACCTATTTGAAATTTTTTAAACCATCTTCTGCACGTTCTATCAGAAACTGTACCTTTGCCAAACACTTTCAATAAATTTCTACACGTTTCTGTAGCATTTATTCTTTGTTGGAATTCATACAAAATACAGTGTCGTAAATGAACTTTATCTGTAGTCATGGGTACACGATTGCGTGCCACTTAATACTAACATGAACCATCTTTGTTTTAGTTCATTTGCTAGGTCAATATGTATACATTCAGTGATAAAAAGAGAGAGCCAAATATGCGTCAAATGAATAGCCTTGTTGAAACTTGTTGTAACCGGAACGGACAGAACTTTCCTGTACAGCTAATATTTAGACAACAGACTTGAAAACCATGGATTTGCAACACATAAAAGTATGACCTAAATCATTACAAATCTATGAGATTTTTTTACTGTTAACTTCGAACAATTAAGATGAACCACGTATTTTTATAAACAGACTAAAGTTTCGCTAATAGAGTAGATGAAAAGATATATATGAGACATTGTATCATTCGTAGTTAATACAAACTACGTTGGAGACAAAAAGGGTGAAGTCAATAATGAAAGAGGTTAATCACTGAAGGTTGATATCAACCACAGGCTCTATCAAAATTACCTTCAATAAAAGAGGTAATCAAATTCCCTTAACACATTATTTGTATCCTAGATATATATTTGAACGACGAAGTTGCCATCTTCAGTAGAAAATAAACGCTCTGTGAGCATGGGTTCTTACTAAAGCTATACAGAAAAACCGCGAAAGACTAGTTTTACTGAGTGCCCATGTTCAACGGTGTGTTACTTTCTTCTGAAGATGACAACTTAGCTGTTGAAGTACGTATCTGGAATACAAACATTAACGTGGCAAGAGTTTCTTTTTCTTTTTCGGTAATCAGGGCTAAAAGTTTTTGTGCTGCTACTTAGAACCAATGCTCAAGTTTGTGCATAATAGACGTTCACCCGGCCTATTACAGATGGCTGCAATGCTATTGGAATTGTCAAACCGCTGAATCAAGTACATAAAAAAAGACATACCTACACCCTTTTACACATATGTACATACATAATGCATATATAAAGCAAGAAATAAGCTAAATTAGCTATAATTTCATCGAGTTACAAAATTTTGAAAAAGTTTTTAAGGAACACGGCTTTCAATTTACATTTCGGCCCAGAAACGCTATAAAATCTCTTCTAGGAAAGGCGAAAGATAAAGTCGAATTCAATCAGAAATGCGGGATGTATGAAATGAATTGATAAAAAATATATTGGTAAAACTAAACGGTCAATATTAACTCAGTATAAAGAACAGATTTCGCATATGAAATTTAATCGACCTGGGAAATCAAGTTTAGTTAAACACGTGCTAGAAAATAATTATGTATTTAATTAAGAGAGAAAGCTAAGGTTTGTAATCAGCAAAGTTTTTTAATTTTAGAAAAGAAAAAAATCAGAGAATTACAGCTGGTAATAAATATATGCGTACATATTCTGTTCGTAGAAAACAAATTTTTTTCCAAAGCAGAAGAAACTATTCGTTGGGTCTTCTTTTTGTCGAAAGTGACAATTTTTATGTCACTGTTACTTGTATCACTGGAACATTTGTGCCATTAAGAAGTTCAGTTACAATAACAAGAGCTAAAGAAAATGTGTTTTGGCAAAATCTTGTCAAATAAATTTCAAACAAAGAATTACAATTGTTTGTTGCGTTGAATTTTAGCAAAACGCATCAAATACTTGAATATATAGTGACCAAATTTCAACTATACACATATTTTAAAACTGGTGTCGACAGATTGGATCTTTTAAAAGCTGGACTGATCATTCAAAAAATACGACTTCATTAAAAAAAAATCGTAATTGTTAATGAAATTGACTTAGAAGGTAAATTAGAAATTCAAATATCAATTGCGCATAATCTTGAGATTGGTAGTTTGGAGCTTCTTAAAGTAACTTTACAACTCGTTGATTGACC
Organism: Dermolepida albohirtum; assembly: GCA_031893035.1. Lineage (NCBI taxonomy): Eukaryota > Metazoa > Arthropoda > Insecta > Coleoptera > Scarabaeidae > Dermolepida > Dermolepida albohirtum. The sequence continues at coordinate 87,075 of JAVIWB010001341.1, read as the reverse complement.
CACGATTAAAAAATGCATAGAGTTGAACACCGTAAGGACCTTAGAAGAAGAAGAAAACCTAACAGTATGACAAATGTCATATTGAAGTCAAATATGAAAACATTTTATGCGAATCAAAAATTTACAATCGTTCGTTTGACCGGTCATGGTACGTTTAGTATCAATGTAATATCTTCTATCAGGTATAAATAAATATCTTGTATTAGTAATATAAGTCTGCTTTTGTTTTATTTAATATTATATTGAAAAAAATGGAAAGATCAGAAGGTGGTTCTAATTCAATTGTCAGTTACTGTAGATGTATTTTAGTTGGTTTATCGGAAAGTTCTGTTCGTTCAAAATAATAAATTTTTCATACCAGGAATAAACTTTTTCAAATAATATAATTTCTATCATTATTTATGACTTCTTGCCAGCGTGATGGCTATTTGTATATACCATTTTTACCTTGCACAATATATTCATTAATAAGCCTGCAGAAACGAGTGCACGTTCATTGGTGGCGATGATACATTTCGAGAGCGGTCGGATATATCCGAAGTCGAGACTCTTATGCGTATGGTATGTGTATGAATGCCAGATTAGATTGATGATGGCGAATTGATGGCGTTCTTTTTTATGGTCGTCGAGTGTTAGATTTCTTAACCGATTTTCGTCATTAGAATACACTGGCGCTATTATTAAATGTATTGTTTGCAATATAAACATTTTACCGTACAGTATTTTTGTGTGTAAAAGACATGTTAATAGCGAACAACATCGATTAAATGCGCAGCGTGATGTATCGTATTATAAATTTCTAAATGACTTTATTTTTGTATTAAGTGTGTACACGATTCCACAAAGTATTGTAGACAATGAAGAATTTCGAAACTTTTAGGGGAAATAAATTCCGGAATGGAGATTGCCAACAAGAGGTCGATTACAGTATAATTTTCCTCGGGTAAAAAACACGATTACGGATCAAATAAAAGCAGAGTTAAAAGATTAAAAAATACCGTTGACGGTAGATGAAACAACGGATGCAAGAAAGAATAGTATTTTAAATGTGTTAGTGCGCATTTTAAAAAGGGGCAAGATGTCCTTGGCTCTTCTTGTACGTAGTAGAATATTTCGGAAGATAAGCATGGAAAGGATAGTAGAAAATATAAAACATACTTTTGGGAAGTTCAATATATCGGCAAGTCAACTTGTAGTATTGGTTACAGATGGAGTTACTAGGAAAGTTACTAAAACAATCTTATCGACAATTGTTTCATGTAACCTGTTTGCTCCATGCATGTCATCTTGTAGCTGAATTTTTTAGAAACATCCAAAAGTAGACTAATTTATAGTTTCTAGCAAAAAAGTTTTTATTAAATGTCCAAAACGCATTCGTGAGTTTAAACAGGCTTGTCCACTTATTCCTCAGCCACCACAGCCGGTATTGACGAGATGGGGAACGTGGCTTAAAGCTGTTTCATACTATGAGAAATCTTTGCACATTATTAAACCTTCTATCTTAAATTTAAATCCTCAAGATTCTCAAGCAATTTCGGTAAGTCAGCAGCTGGTTTCAGATACCGAAATCCATACGAAAATCATTCAATTCTATTAGTTACAATTTCCAAATTAGAAAACACCAAGCTGTCATTACATGAAGCGCTAAATAAAGTATATTATCTCAAAGCCTCGTCAGGAAATCTAACAGATAGTATAGGAAGATTAACGACCGATAAATTGCGTGCGGTTATAAATAAGAATCCCGATTTTCAAACTGTCTATACGCAGTGCGTATAGACAAAAGTTTAACTGAAAACCAGGAGTGCGAATATGATGCGAACGTCCATTTTAAATTCGCGAACGTCACATCATTAGACACAGAACGCTGCTTTTCCAAATACACATATTTTCATCTCGCCATAGGAGTATGACTGAGTCAGCACTGGAAGGCATACTAATGACACAATACTACTGCGTCACTCTACATCAACGACACAAAAAGTGCTAAAAGAGTAATTTCATTTGTTATTTTTAATATTGACAGTAACTGAGCTGTACGCTACTGCGAAAGCACTCGTTTCTGCAGCCTTATTCATTATTAAATGAGTTATATACTGAGTTTCCACTTTCGAATATATACAGATAGAAAATTATTAGTTTTTCATATGGTAATCTGCATTTACAAAAAATAGTCATTCAAATTTTATTAAATGGTACAGTGAAATTATTATTTTGCATTTAACAAGGCCAATAGTCATACTAGGTTTTTTACTATTACTAAATATTAACCAAATTATATTTCTCTAATTGTAAAGAACACTTTAACATTCAATAAATTTAGGGTTGTATTTTGACGAGGATCTAATTTTTGTATTAGAAAATAACGTATCCCCGCATTAACAGAAAAAACGACCTTTAAATTGACAAACTGAAGCGGTATTTGCAGTTTCCGCGGACAAAATTCCTCACATGCCTTGAACTGACTTCGTTTGTAACCTAGTGACATGCACAAGTTTGAAACGTGCAGAAGGCAAGCCGCTAAATGAGGAGAGAGTGGCTGATGATTTGTTTGCGGCGGAGGAGGGATGCAGAAGCCACTCCTAGTTCAAAGGGCGGTCTTCGCGGTGCAACGCCTAGCTACCGTAGCGCTCGCGACGATCGTTTCAATAACTAACGCGATTTTAAATCCTCCAGGACGAAAGCAAGTCATATAAAATTCCATCATAAATTGGAATGCACTTATTTAAACTTTTATAGGTTATTAATAAACACTGTGAAGTACGACGCACTTAAAAACATATCGAAGTTACCTTTCCACACACGAAAAAGGTTGTTGTTTTTAAAGATCCGCACTTTACTGACCCGTATTTACAATTCTTACGTAATAATATACACAAACACAACTCGTATTCCGAAAATGGTGATAAAATTCGCGTACTCGAAAAATTTCTGACGAACTCTGTTTATACCTCAGCGAACGTGGAAGAACTGATCTCTTGGCAAAAGTACAAGCGTTCTTCACAATTCGATACAATAGCAATAAAAGTGTATTGTTGAGTCAAACAATGGTTTCTTTTGATATGCTTTGTGTACTTTTTCAATTCAAATTTAGCTGTTAATGTTGTACTTGGTGGCGTTTATATATTGCAACAAGTTGTTTTTTTTTTTGTTAACCGTTCGGGAAACATTGAAAATTCAAGAAGCCATTGAATAATTGTTTTACGTCTGTCAATCCGTTGATTGCATGTATTATATTCGCGTCTCGTTTAAATTAAGGCTTTATAATTCTACGTAGGAATTCCTAATTAATTTATATTACTTTGGCAGTTGGTTAATCAATTGGGTTAATTTTTGTATTAAAGAGATTGACGCAAAAGGCTATTTTGTTCGTTCAAAAAAAATGAATTACAATTATTATTATACAATTATGGATAAAATGTATGGAGCATTCATTCAATTGGAATGCAATATTTTTAAAATACTGGAAGAAATTCAGTAAAATTATTTTAAATATAATTCAAAGTTTTTCAAAATAGGTCAGTAAAACCTCTTACTACATTAACGTTCGTATTCTGTATACGTATTTCGACAACTAAATTGTAATCATCAGTAGATAATTAATTACAGTCTCGCACCTGTCTGCGGTACAACTCGCACAGAATAATTCCGCACAACTTTATCCGCTAACAACCAAACACACACTAACTTATTTCATAAACTGATATGTTTCTTAGTCTTAAAACTAATACTGAAGTACAACCCTGCTGCCACTTATGGACCTCTTTTATCGGTTGTATCCTTCAGGAACAGAGGCAAGAATATGTTATCAGACCTATCTTCGTTTAAAAAATTGTTTTTATTTTTCACAATACATATGCTCTCTTAACCGTCCAATTCAAAGTACAAAGGGTACTAGGAAAGTTTTTCAATATGAATCGTAGGAAGCTGCTTGTTGCTGCATGTTGAGACATGTTCATACGTGCATAGTAGCCGCCGCTCCATGTCGATGGGCTCAGTTATCCATTAGCAGTGAGAGTGTAAAGTGCTTGCGATGGCATCGTGGTCACGAAATGAGATAAGGGCAGTTTTGCGTTACAATTTCGTGCGTTGTTTTAGACATAGACCAGTGCTCCGAAGAAATGACTTTTGCACGAGGTGATATTTGTCCACATCGCATAATGATATTCAAGTGGTATAGAGAATTCCAAAGGGGAAATTTAACTGTGGATGATGCTGAGAGGCTGGGAAGGCCACGAACGTCAGTTACGGAGGAAAACGTTACTACTGTAAGGAAAATGCTTGGCGAGGACAGGCGAGTGACCTACCAACAGATAGAGGGCACATCAGGGTTAAATGCACCAGCAATTCGTTCGATTCTGCATGATCATTTGCACTTGAAGAAACTTCGTTCTCTCTGGGTGCCCCATCGACTGACTGACGAGCAGATGACACGACGTGTGATGGGTGCCGGGAGATGCTAAAAAAGTTTAATAAGGGACAATCTCGGTATATGAACAACATCGTAACAGCTGACGAGATTTGGCTGTACTATTACAATGTGCCGACCAAAGCTAAAAACAAGCTTTGGGTCTTTGATGATGGGGACACACCCGCAGTTATTAGAAAATCCCGATCTGTAAAGAGGAAAATGATGAGCTGTATTTTTCAAATCGAGTGGAATTGTGGAACGCGTCGTTTTGGACGTACAGAAGACAGTCACAGCTAAGTGGTATACTGGACAGTGCCTGCCTAAAGTCACTGGATTTATGAAGAACCTGCGGCCAACTCTTCAAAATTGGTGAAGTGCTTCTCTGCGAAAATGTGACAGTCGGACGAAACAAGGTCTGGGGAGTACGGTGGGTGCGATATTATGTCCCATCCAAATGCTTTCAACGCTTCCATGACCGGTTTTGCTGTTTGGCACGTTATAGTTCTGTAAAATCACTTTACAGTCTTTGTGCGCATTCTGTTCGTTTTTCTATCAATTCATAGTTAAAATTGATAATTTGTTGTCGGTAGCGATCAGTATTAACTATTTCACCAAGTTTCAACAGTTCGTAATACACCACACCACTCTGGTTCCACCAAAGACAGAGCATTGTCTTGCGACCAAAACAATTGGGTCTTGGAGTCGATAGGCCAACTTCGCCAAGTGATAACCATGATTTTTGCGCTTAGGGTTTTCGAAATAAATCCATTATTCATCACCCGTCACCATTCGATGCAAAAGTGACTTCCGATCATACTTTTGAAGAAGCATTCCACAGACGATTTTTCGATTTTCCATTTGCCTGTCATTCAATTGATGTGGCACCCATTCTTCCCATCTTTTGGATTTTTCCCATTGCTCGTAATCGCTCGCCAATCGTTTTTTGGGTCACATTTGACATTTCTGCCAATTGATTTTGAGTTTGGATTGAGTCTTCATCCAATAACTCCTGCAGTTTCGAGTCTTGGAACTTTTTCGGTCTACCAAAGCGTTCTTCGTTTCGCACATCGAAATCACCACTTTTGAATTTTCGAAACCACGTCTCGCATATTTTTATGGTTGGTGCATGCTCACCGTTAGTTTCTACTAGCAAACGATGACTTTTAACGGCTTTTTCTTTTGATTAAATAAGAAAAGTAGTGCGTGTTGCAAATGCACTTTTTGAGATACGAAACTCGATACAATCTATGACAGTGTTACTTTCGCAAAATATAACATGTATGACTTTGAAGCTTGATGTCAGTAGAATAAAATAACATATGTGCTAAATCATAACATTGCATACTTAAGCCTAGCTACATCTGTTAGAAAAACCGGTAATGACTTTCCGATATGGTATTCTACTGTGGGTAAAAAATAGTAAGACTTTGTTCATAATTTTTAAATTCTTAATTTATTCTTCCAAATCTATTTCGCCCCCCCTTCAAAGTAATCCCCCCTGGCCCCAATACACTTGTGCCAACGTTTCTTACAATTTTCGAAACAGTTGTTAAAGTCAATTCCAGGAATAGCCTTCAATGCGCGTAGCGATTCACGTTTAATGTCTTCAATTGACTCAAAACGGTTTCCCCGGAGCGGTCGTTTGAGTTTGCTGAATAGCCAGAAGTCAGACGGAGCTAAATCAGGCGAATACGGTGATTGCGGCACGATATTGGTTGAAAATTTGGCGAAAAACTCATAAAGAATTAATGCAGTATGCGACGGTGCATTATCGTGGTGCAAAAACCAAGAGCTGTCGGCCCATAATTCTGGCCTCTTTTTACGAATAGCATTGCACAAACGACGCATAACACTCAAATATTTAGTATTCTTTGTTGACAGTTTGGCCGGTCGGAAGGAATTCGGAGTGCACCACAGCTCGATAATCGAAGAAAACTGTCACCGTAACCTTGATTTTTGACTTGCTTCGACGTGGTTTTTTGGGCTTCGGCTCACTTTTGATACGATATTCGGCCGATTGATCATCTGTTTCCGGGTCATAAGCGTCGATTCAAGTCTCATCTACAGTTATGATGCCTTTCATTTTGTCTTGATAGTCGGAAAGCATTGTTTCACAGACGTCAACGCGACGCTGTTTCTTGAAAAAATTGAGTGATTTTGGAACAAATCGTGCTTTCACTTTTCTTAGGCCCAAATGATCTTTCAAAATGGTTTTCACTGATCCTTCCGATATTCCAACGATGCCAGTAAGGTCTCTGACTGTTAATCGTCGATTCTCAAGCACCAATTCCTTGATTCTATTGACGTGTTGATCATCAGTTGATGTTGATGGCCGTCCTGGACGTGGTTCGTCATCAACGCGTTCTCGACCCTCTTTGAATAATTTGTACCAATCAAAAACACTTGTTCGCGACAAACGATTATCACCGAAGGCCTTTTGCAACATTCTGAACGTTTCGGCACTAGAAATTTGATTCCGTACGCAAAATTTAATGGAACTTCTTTGTTGAATAGTTTCACTCATTGTAAAAATCGCCGAATGCACTTTTTGTACTTCAGAAAGACAAGCGTATACTAAACACTAATGATTATTTTGATGTGACATTTGGCACAGATGTCACTGACAGTCATACCAACTTAGAAAAAAAATATTTCGACGAATGGGTTTTCGCACGAAATTTAAATTAATAAGTCTTACTATTTTTTGCCCACAGTAGTACATACAATATTTTAACACTGACTGTTAAAGGAATATTGTATCTATATTTACAATTTATTACTTTTTTCTTCGACAGTTTGTTTTCCTCAATACGACAATAAAAATTTACGTATCCGTCTATACCATCAAAAATTAGCATTTTTCTGTGATGTTTAAGTCTTGAATCAAAAGAATTAGATAAATTCCGGGCCCGTAATCGTTTTTGCGATCTTTGAAACTGTCAGCACATATGAAAACAAACATTCTATTGCTCATAAAGAAATCGTTCAAACTTCCGATATAATTTATACGTTCAAAAGTTCATTTTTTGATGAAATCACTTCCCGAGGAGTCTACGAAGTTCTTCTTGTGTTGTGCCGTTTTTAATCTATTAATTCTTATTACAAGAACCCAGCATTTCATATTTTCATACGTGTAAAATACTATAACTACATGTAATTATTGAAATAAATTGCAAAGAGTCATTCTTGCTACAATAACAACAACAGCTACATCAGGTATGTAAAATTAACAAAAGCAATTGCAATAGCATCAAAAGTTTTGAACTAACTACATCACATCGTTGGGTAGACGCAGTATCTCACTAACGTGTCTACGGCATACAAAGCACACAATACTGGTTTCGTGAAATATAAAAATGCAAATGTTAATTATTTCCCGATATAATTATATAACGCGTTCATTAGTCGATGTTTCAACACGTGCATTGTAGGATCGTGACTCAGCTGCTAGACTTTATTAAACTTCGTCACTTACAGACACACAACGTGACGTGGATGAGGGAGAAATCGAGTATGAAAGTTTGTTATTATTCTTCCTTTAGAAAAATTTTAAAAAATAAGTAAAAATCTTTACGTAGAGTAGGAGCAGGTAATAAACGCGTATGTTCAGTACGGTAAAAATATTATATGATTTATATATACAGTATCTGAGTCTAGCTCCTCAGATATGATCTATAATACATTTATTTACTGAATCACAATTTTTACCTGCCCTCACTAAATTTTAGAAAGGTGAAGGGGTAGTATAGTGCGTTTATACAAATAAAATTCATTCAGAATTATTAGAACCCTCAAAATCTGTGTTTGTGATAACGTACTTACCGTTCTTAGTTTAGTGTCTTCTAGCTAGATTAGTAATGCGTTAATTTTATACTATAATAAATCTAATTTCGATACACTATATAATACATTTATTAAATATTGCGCTTAAATGGAAAAAAAATATACATAAAAATACTATCTATCAGTGCTCGCTTAATTTTACCTGTTTTTCTAATAGATGTTGCTAGGCTCAAGTACAAAGGGTACTAGGAAAGTTTTGCAATATGACGCAACAATGTATCGTAGGAAGCTGCTTGTTGCTGCATGTTGAGACATGTTCATACGTGAATAGTAGCCGCCGCGCCATGTCGATGGGCTCAGTTATTCATTAGCAGTGAGGTGTAAAGTGCTTGCGATGGTATCGTGGTCACAAAATGAGATAAGGGCAGTTTTGCGTTATAACTTCGGGCGTGGTTTAAACATAGACCAGTTCTTCGAAGAAATGACTCTTGCACTAGGTGATATTTGTCCACATCGCACAACGATATTCAGGTGGTATAGAGAATTTCAAAGGGGAAATTTAACTGTGGAGGATTGTGAGGGGCAGGGAAGGCCACGAACGTTAGTTACGGAGGAAAACGTTACTACTGTGAGGAAAATGTTTGGCGAGGACAGGCGAGTGACCTACCAACAGATAGAGGGTACTTCAGGTCTAAATACACCAGCAATTCGTTCGATTCTGCATGGTTATTTGCACGTGAAGAAACTTTGTTCTTTCTGGGTGCCGCATCGACTGACTCAAGAGTAGATGACACAACGTGTGACTTGGTGCCTGGAGATGCTAAAAAAGTTTGATAAGGGACAATCTTGGTGTGCGAACAACATCGTGACAGGTGACGAGACTTGATTGTACTATTACGATGTGCCGACCAAACAAAAAGTTTGGGTCTTTGATGATGAGGACACACCCGTAGTTGTCAGAAAATCCCGATCTGTAAAGAAGAAAATGATACCTGTATTTTTCAAATCGAGTGGAATTGTGGAACACGTCGTTTTGGACACACAGAAGACAGTCCCAGCTAAGTGGTATACTGAATAGGGCCCGCCTAAAGTCATTGGATCTATGAAGAACCTGCGGCCAAAATCAAGAATAGACACCTGGTTCCTCCATCACGATAATGCTTCAGCTCACCGCGCCAAAGTCTGCACCGAATATTTGACCACGCCAGGATTGAAACTTCTCGAGCACTCTTCCTACAGTCCAGATCTTGCTCCTTGCGACTTTGCCCTGTTCTAGTGATGAGGACCTTCTGCAGGCTTGGGACAACGAGTGTGCTTTACTCCCTAGTGAAACTTGGCAGAACTGGTTTAAAGATTGGTTTCGGATAATGGAGAGTCAGATTGAGTGTAGAGGAAATTACTTTGAAAAAATTAAATAAACAAAGCTGTATTGCAAAACTTTCCTAGTACCCTTTGTATGCAACGTTATGATTTGGCACAGGTCATTTTATTCTACTGACATCAAGCTTCAAAGTCATACATTTTATATTGTGCGAAAGTAACACCGTCATACCACTTTGAAAATGTCGAGTTTCGTGTCTGAAAAAGTGCATTTGCGGCACGCATTACTTTTCTTATTTAATCAAAAGAAAAAAGCCAAGTCATTGTTTGCTGGTAGGAACTTACGGTGAGCATGCTCCAACCAAAAATACCTTGTGAGGCGTAGTTTCGACAATTCAAAAGTGGTGACTTCTCTATGCAAGGCAAAGAACGCTCGTGGTGTATTACGAACTGTTCAAATCTGTTGAAACAGTTGATACTGATCACTGCCGATAACAAATTATCAATTTAAACCATGCATTCATAGAAAAACGTCCAGACTAGGCTCGAAGACACGGTCAAGCGATTTTACAGCACGATAACGCGGTGTCTCATACAACAAAACTGGTTAAGGAAGAGTTGAAAGCACATGGATGGAACATAATATCGCACCCGCCGCCAAAACGTACGCAGTGTACGTTTTGGCTTACAGCGGTACGGATCGCTTGCAGAATTTGTTTTCCTACGGGTATTTTTACAGTAGTTTTCCAGGTGCGACACTGTTTATTTATCTACTGCTGACGACAACTTAGTTGTCGAAATACGTATACAGAATACGAAAATTAATGTGGCAAGGGGTTATATATCAACCTTAAGTGATTAAGTTAATCAACCACAGGCTCCATCAAATTTACCTAACGATTGTAACGATACACAGAAAAGCTATTCAATATTTTTTCTGTGTAACTTTGTTACCTATGTTAAACACGGTATTTATTTCCTGCTGAAGATGACAACTTGGTTATTGAAATACGCATCTAGGATACAAATATTAATATGCAAAGTTTTTCTTTACCTTTTTAATTTTTAAATTGGTCACAGCCTCTATCAAAATTTGCATACTGCGTTACAATATTGAAAATCTTTTCATAAAGCATACATCTTTACATACACCAATTTATAATGTTATATGTACAACGTTAAAGCAATAATTATGATGGCGTATTCCGAGTTCTAAGTAGTAATTAGAAATACACTTCTCTGTCACTAGTGGAAATGTGCTCAACTAATTATGGGTTTTGGAATATCACCAAACGCACGCATACATTTTAATAATAAGCACGATTTCAACTCGTCGTTCGATTCAAATCCGTCTAATTATGTTTTGGTTGCATTTCAGAATATACTTTCGGCTTTAGCGCAGTAATTAATTAATGAAATCGAATTGCATCCACATTAATTGGGAACGTTTTCATTTTAATGTATAAAATGAGTTTGGTATTAGGTTTGATGATGCTTTGGCGTTCTTTCCCCCTTTAATCCGCTTTTAACTTTTAGTAGATAGTACCGTGAAATATATTTGAAAGGATACCAGGTGTACCGGAAAGTCATTAGCGGTTTTTCTAACAGATGTCGCTAGATTTAAGTATGAAATGTTATGATTTGACACATATGTCATTTTATTCTAATGATATCAAGTTTCAAAGCCATACGTGTTATACTTTGCGAAAGTAACACTGTCATAGATTTATATCTTTTTGAAAATGTCCAGTTTCGTGTCTGAAAAAGTGCATTTGCGGCACGCATTACTTTCTTATTTAATCAAAAGAAAAAAGCCGCTTAAAGTCATCGTTTGCCGGTAGAAACTTACTGTGAGCATGCTTCGACTATAAAAACACGTGAGGCGTTGTTTAGACAATTCCAAAGTGGTGATTTCGATGAGCAAGACAGAGAACGTTCTGATAGACCGAATAAGTTTAAAAATGCGAAAATGCAGGAGTTATTGGATGAAGACCCAATCCAAACTCAAAAACAATTGGCAGAAGCGTTAAATGGGGGCCAAAAAACGATTAGCGACCGATTACGTGCAATAGGAAAAATCCAAGAGATGGGAAAATGGGTGCCACATCAATTGAATGACAGTCAAATAGAAAATCGAAAAATCGTCTGTGAAATGCTGCTTCAAAGGTATGAGCAGAAGTCGTTTTTGCATCGAGTAGTAAAGGGTAATGAAAAATGGATTTATTTCGAAAACCCTAAGCGCAAAAATCATGGTCATCACTTGGCGCAGTTGGCCCATCGATTCCAAGGCTGCGTTTGGTGGGATCAGAGTGGCGTGCTGTATTACGAACTGGTGGAACCTGATGGAACCTGGTGGAACACTTAATACTGATCGCTGATGCATTGACAAAAAAATGGCCGGAATGGGCGCGAAGACACGGTAAAGTGATTTTATAGCACGATAACGCGCCGTCTCATACAGCAAATTCGGTCAAGGAAGCGTTGAAAGCACTTGGGTGGGACATAACATCGCACCCGCTGTACTCTCTAGATCTTGCCCCGTTCGACTAGCATCTTGTACCATTAATAGGACACGCTCTTGCAGAACAGCACTTCAACCAATTTCGAAGAAGTTAGAAAATGGCTCGATGAATGATTTTGCTCAAAGGACAAACAATTTTTTTGGGATGCCATCCATAAATTGCCTGAAAGATGGGCAAGATGTGTAGAATCAAATGGTCAATACTTTGATTAAATAAATTTTTCCATTTTCTTGAAAATTATGTAGTTTTTTTTTTACGAAAAAATCGGTAATGACTTTCCAGTACACCCGATAAATATAAATGCCCCAAAGAGTTGATATTAATTGTCTTTCCTTCTATTGGGATTCACTGTATTAAGTATTTTCATATTCGAAGTGCTCTCCGATAATTTCTTTCTATTTATTCATTTATTTAAGGAATTCCAGTTAATAATGGAGGATAATAATTCCCCCCGAGAGATCGATGAAAGAAGTAATCGAAAAACAATCAAAAGAAAAGAGCGTCGAAGGCATTGTGGGTATCAACTTCAATGAAACCGGGAGTGTAAAAATCGCACTCATTCAAAAACTTCCAACATAAACGGCACAAATTTTACTTTCATTGAATGATGAGGTAAATATTTAAGTTCACAAACTTGCGTAAACGTTTCGGAAGTAAGTATGGAGCGGTCCGTACAGAGAACGAGTGCAGAGAAACACAAAAAGACAGTCGAACCTTACTTCCGAAAGTAGAATACTTCTTTGTGCAATTGAATTGACATGAATCGCATTGTTAAGCTCAATACGTCACCAAAATAACCCTTACGTCTGGTTCTTTACAGTACAACCCTGGCTTTTTCTGTTATGGTAAATTTAAGAATGACAATATTATTATGGTAATTCTATTAAGGACTGTCGACAATACTACAACCTGTTGGTTTGAATTGAGAACATTTCACGGACAACAAAATTATTTGATAACAAATGTCGACGCGACAACAAAAGATGCCAGCAATGTGTCGGATGCAGCTTTTTGTTTTCGAGCGACCTGCGGTTTCGGCTTTGTTTATGTCTTCTCATTGTGTCAATGTATTTTTAATGTGGCTGATTGTGAATGAACTTTATTTCATTGTACTACCAACGTTTTATTGTTCCACTAATTGTATACCAATTAAATGTTTATGATCCCTTTTTTGTAACATATTTCGATTGTACGTAATACTGCTTACTACTTATTGCTTACTGCAATTACTGATTAATAAATGCTGGATATTTAATCAATTAATATTGACATAAATATTAAGTTAAGGAGTAAATAATTAAAACGATTTGACTAAATTTTACACTATACACATTCTATAGTAGAGTCTGTTTTAAAATAGTAATTCTTGGTGGCGCCATCTATTAAAAAAAATATGCGTCGGTAAGGCAGATCTTTCACCAATGTTATGTCATAGTATCATGACATTTGCATCATTAGAAGCAGAGAAATTGCGCATAAAGTGACAGTGTGGTATTGGTCGAAAAACGAATTTTGAACAAAGAGCAAATATCAAGTTCTGATTTAAAATGCCTGTTCCTTCGTAACTTTTGCATTTGGTTTAAAAACCTGTTTATTGCCAAAGCTGTTTTTATTTATATCGGATTTTTCAATAAGGACATAACAATTTTGTATTTAATAAAACAATTGAGATATTGGGGTGAAATTTATTCTAAGTGCAGTACACATGATATATTAGGTATTCTCGCTGTTTTTCAAGAGATGGCTCCAGTAGTAAGTGCTGGTCGATTGTGACATAACCAAAACGTCATGAACCAAGTTTAGACATTTGGTAAACAAACCGCTTTGACACATTAGTGATGTTGTTTTTGCGTCATATACTTTTGGTTGTGTGATTTTGTGCCAAATAATCGTCATTTGCGGAAAGTGTTGCTTTTCTTCTTTCATTCGAAGAAAACGGTGGCTAAAGCGCATCGAGAACTCCAAAAAGTTTACTTAGATGCTGCTCTAAGTGAAACAACGTGCCGTGATTGGTTCCGTCGACCGTTCGCGTGAAGGAAGATCAAAAACCTTCGAAGACGCTGAATTGGAGGCATTGCTCGATGACGATCCATGCCAAACGCAAAAAGAGCTTCCTTCAGCATTAGGAGCCATTTCCCAGCGATTGTATGGGTTGGGAATGATTCAAAAACAAGGAACTTGGGTTCCTTATGATTTGAAGCCAAGAGATGTTGAGCGTTGTTTTTTCGCCTGTGATCAACTGCTCCAGCGGCAAAAAAGGAAGGGTTTTCTTCATCGCATCGTTATGGGTGATGAAAAATGGATTCATTACAGCAACCCAAAGAGAACAAAATCATGGGGACTGCCCGGTCATACTTTTACGTCGTCGGTTCGGCCGAATATTCACGCCGCAAAGGTTTTGCTGTGTATTTGGTGGGACCAGGGCGGCGTTATTTATTATGAGCTATTGAAACCGAACGAAACCATCACTGGGGAACGGTATCGAACTCAATTGATGCGATTGAGCCGAGCACTGCGCGAAAAGCCGCCATAATACGAGCAGAGGCACGAAAAAGTGATTCTACAGCATGACAATGCTCGGCCTCACGTTGCCAAAACCGTTAAAACCTACTTAGAAACGCTCAAATTGGAAGTCCTACCTCACCCGCCATATTCCCCAGATATTGCGCCGTCCGATTATTACTTGTTCCGTTCGATGGTACATGGTCTGGCTAATCAACAACTCCGCTCATATGAAGACATCTCAAAATGGCTTGATTCGTGGATAGCCTCAAAAGACGAACACTTCTACCGTGACGGTATTCGAGCTCTGCCAGAAAGATGGGAAAAAATTGTCGCTAGCGATGGGCGATATTTTGAATGATCCATTTGTAAACAGTTTTTCACAATAAAGTTGCATTTTCATCAAAAGCTTAGTTGCGCACCTAATATTTAATGAATTCTTTGGGAGCAATTTTCCACCACTCGTTCACATATATACGCCGGAATGTTGACAATTTCGCGTTCGATATTGTCCCGAGCTACTCTAACATTGTTGGCTTGTTAGCATAAACCGACTTAACATAACCCCATAAAAAGAAATCGAATGGCGTTAAATCCCATGAGCGAGGTGGTCACTCGACCGCTCTCGAGATTGTACGCTTACCGAACTTCACCTTCAATAGATCATTTGTTTGGCCAGCTGTGTGGCATCTGGCACAATCTTGTTGGAACCATGTACCACTGATGTCAAGTCCATCTATTTCTGGCCAAAAATAGTCTTCCAACATGGCACGATAGCGAACTCCATTTATTGTAACATGGCGATCATTTTCATCGACGAAAAATATGGTCCAATCACACCACCGGCATGAAATCCACACTATATGATAACTTTTTGTGGTTGAAATGATGTCTTTTGAAAAGATGAAAGGGACATATTACAGAAGGTGGGAAGAGAAAGAGCAAGTATAAACCAGTTAAACTCAATATTATAGAACAAAAACACATATCCGGAACAAGAGTGGAGAGCATAGTTACATACGGCTTAGAAGTATGAATTGGAAAAAGGAACATGTAAAACCGAATAAATGCAGTACAAAACAGCTATTGGCGAAAAGATGTAGGCTCAAACTACAAGATCACATAAAAACGGACAGAATTAAACAAATAATGAATGTAGAAAAAACACTTATACATACTATAGAGAAAAAACAAAAAATATGGTCCAATCACACTACCGGCATGAAATCTACACTACATGATCACTTTTTGTGGTTGTAATGAAGTCTCCTGAAGCACGTGTGGGTTTCTTGCTGCCCAATAATGCATATTTTGCTTATTGGCAAAGTCGTTAAACCAACAATAAGCTTCATCGCTGAAGATGATTTTTCGATGAAATTCAGAATTTTTTTCAAACATTAGCAGAGCCCAATCAGAGAAGTTTCTGCGATTCAAATGATCAAGAGGCTTCTACTCTTGAGTTAATTTAATCTTGTAAGGCCGCAAGCCAAACAACAAAAGCAAAAAGTCGAATCAAATGTTCAAAATGCCCCATTTCGCAGCAACAATTCCGTGCTCTGGGAATCTTCGAAGTCTTTCGAAAACCTTCACATTGGCTCGGATTCGGAGCCATCCTTGTTTTACTCATTCCTGTAGCTATTCAAAGATATTTACGGGCGTGGATTGGTCAAGAGTTTTCAAATATCCCCACGAAAGAAGTAAAGAGGGTCACCTTATTTAAACTTGATTTCTTTCTGTGTGGATGTTTGAAAACTTTTGTGTACTCTACATCTGCAAACAGCCTCAAGCAGCTACAGCAAAGTTCTCGAAAGCGTTCGAAGATTCTTACGATTGTTGTTTGTTCGCAAAATTCGCCACAATCTAGTTTGAGAGATTCTCAAATCCTGTGAACGGCGTGGAATCGACTGATTTCTCATTTTGAACTGAAGCACTTACGGCTGCGATATTTTTGGTACTTCGACCGGTGCGTTGTCTCATTGGTACAGGAATATCCAATAGTGAATATTTTGACACGAATTTATCCATTATAGTACGCACAACCTGTATGATGGGACGATTATTACGACCGAAAACTGGAAAAAGAGCTCTTAAAGTTGCGACCACCGACTCAGAGTTGCGGTCGTAATTTTTAATAATTTCCAAATGGTATTCGGTCGTGAACTTCACCGTGATAAAAATGTTGACTTAGGCTGACGTTTTGACGTTGACAGATCATGAAAAACCTTCAAGTATGCGTTCTTATTAGAAGACAAAATTGTCCCTATTGGAAACCACCTACATAGCAAAAGTCCCTGAACGTTTTTCCTCCGTCAAATATAAATTTTTATTTGTGTCTGGTTTCTAAATTAGTTATAAAGTAACTATAAAATTCGTTTCCGCATCCGTTATTTATTACATTTCACTTGCCAAGTGCAAAAAACTTTTCTTTGCGTAGGAAATCTGAAAAAAAAAACCGGGTAGTTGCAGAAAGAAGTCGAATTAATAATTTATTGCTTTCTCTCTTACAAATAAGCAATATAACAAATGATCCTCTCCCAATCTTCTAATATATTCCGATACACACTTAATGTCCATCCGACGGCCATTAATCTGACCAAAATATTCACGGTGACAGTAACAACAGCCATAAACGCCCCGGAATCCCGACCGCTAATATTTTTATGGCTGATCGGAGATATACCGGGCGACGGGTCAGTTCGCCGATGCCATTTCGGCTAATCGTTTCCGGGGGCATGCATCAACCGAAGTCTCCAGCACACCGGAGCCGCATAACTCGTCTAGTCGAGCCGGAACTGGTCCGGATTACCGGAAGCCACGTGTTTTATTAATATGGGCATTCGAGAAAGATTTATTATTTTAGATAGTTCGGACGTTTCCTCTCCAAATTTGTACTTCGCCACTTTGGTGTTCGGGTGCATTGTGCAGCGGGATGTAGTCACAAATTCTTCGATGTGTAAATGAAGAATAGGCGAAGGTGCTTCTCTTCGAAGCGGATATTTAGAGACTTACCAATTGACAAATTCTGGAAACTTAAATCTTCATTTTTAAGGATGTCAACTGCTTGTAAAACTAATATGCGGTTTTAAAATTTGCCAGTTTAAAATGCTAAAAGAAACCAAGTTAACGTTACATATGTACATTGACTTCACAAAATCCTTTAGTATTAGAATGCATTCCTTTTGTTTCTTCTCTACAATAAGTAATATAATTGTATCTTACTTAAATAACAACATCATCTTAAGCATCTTATTTGGTTTAATCACTTAAGGTTGATATACCGTGAATATATTTTATAATGCAACATGCACATACATACACTAGTTGCTAGAGTAACGTAATAATGAAATGACAGCAATGTATTTTAGCCTGTATTTTATTTTTCAACATAGGATGTGAAAATAAGTTACTCTATTTTTGAGGTATGTATAGTGTAGAAGAAAAACTGTTATTAGTGAACTGGTATAACTCGAATATGAGTTTGAGGAGAGTAGCAGATTTGTTTCAAATTACATATCCTGACCGTCCAAGACCGAGTCCAACTACAACAAGTAGGTTAGTACAGAAGTATAAAAATAATGGATGCATCGTTCCTAATCATAAAAAAAAGAATAGGCCACGATATGTTATTACTGACGCCAAAAGAGATGAAATTCTACAAACAATCGAAAATAATAATATGCTCTCCACAAGGGCTTTAGCACAAACTACAAATGTAAGCAAATCTTCCGTGCATAAACTACTAAAACGAGAACATTTAAAGTCGTATCATTTTCAAAACCATCATTGCGAATGATGCAGAAAGAAGAAGTAACTTTTGTGAAATCATGTTGGATGAGCTTCATAATGATGATACTTTACTACGCAGAATTTGCTTTACAGATGAAGCAACATTTTATGTAAATGGTGAAGTAAATTCACAGAACTGCCGCTACTGGAGTAGACAAAATTTGCATAGACATCATATCACAAGGACTCAGCGGCCACAGAAAGTCAATGTTTGGACTGGGTTGATTGGACACCATATTGTAGGACCGTTTTTTATTGAGGGTACTCTTACAGGAGAAAAATATTTAGAATTGCTTGAGTACAGAGTTATGCCAGCCCTCCACGCTTTAAATATTGATGGTGAGATTTGGTACCAGCATGATGGCGCGCCGGCACATAATTCTCATATGGTTAGAACATTTTTCAACCAAAGATTTCCAAACCGTTGGATAGGCCGTGGAGGAGAAGTAGAATGGTCCGCAAAGTCACCAGACCTGTCTCCAAACGATTTCTTTCTTTGGTCATGTATCAGAAATAAAGTTTTTCATGGAGAACCTCTTAACAATATTGACCAATTAAAAAATAGAATACGAGTTGCTGCAAGAGAAATAACTCCAGAGCAGATACAAAATACAATAAATGACATTTTTGAAAATTTGTTAAATTAGTTTTTAAATTTTGTTCAACTACTGTATTTCACATCCTATGTTGCAAAATAAAATACACGCTAAAATACATTGCTGTCATTTCATTATTACGTTATGTATGTATGTGCATGTTGCATTATAAAATATATTCACGGTATAACTCCTTTCCACATTAATTTTCATATTCTATATACGTATTTCGACAAGTAAGTTGTCATTATCACGAACCAAATTCTGTACACGATCTGTACCGTTGAAAGCACATAATAGAGGAATAGCATACCAAATTGCATATATCGGGTGTTTTTTTAAGAGATTGGGAGCTAAAATGATAATACAAGACAAAAATATTGTTGCAATGAAATTTTTTGATTGTAATCTGGTAGATAATTTCACGGCATTTATTTTTTAAATATGATTTCCGGCATATCTCCGCCGCGGCTACGAGTTACATGGTCCATTCGATCAGTCCAATTTGTGATTCCTTTTTCCAATAAATCGTCAATGGTGGCTTGAATATTGACTTCCAATGCTTCAAGAGTTGCTGGGTTATCGGCATAAACCAATTACTTACGTAACCCCATAAAAAGTAATCCAGAATCCTTAAATCGCACGAACGAGGGGGCCGGTGAACAGGACCACTTCTGGAAATAAAGTTGTCACCAAATTGTTTTTGTGGTGTTATGTAATGGTGATTCGTTAACGGCTTGAGGATTGTCTTCGCTCCAATTACGGCAATTTTGCCAAGATCCTTACGTAAAATTTTCCAGATAGTCGAAGGACAAAGTTGAGAACGACGACGAATCGACATTTCGGCGTCTTCTTCAATATTTTGCGCTACAGCTACAGCAATTGATGGTTTTGAATCGAAAAGAGTAAAATTAGTGCGAAAACGATCAATAACTGCAGAAATCGCTTACTCACTAGGCCGATTATGTTGACCGTAAAACGAACAAAGTTCTCTATGAACTTCGCGAATGAATTTATTTTTTTCAAAGTAAATTTCCACAATTTGGAAGCGTTGTTCTGGCGTTAAACGATTCATGATGACTTGCCAAACCTTACTGAACAGAAATGTCAACACAGTTTGACATTATCAGCTGTCAAACCATAGTTAGCGATATCGATAGTTCTCATGCAACTTAAAAAACACCCATTACAAGTTTCGATCTAACCAGTGAAAAATACAGAAATTATTGTTTGTATAGAAATAAACGCTCTACAATTGCACATAACAAAACCCAATGACTTTTTCGCATAAAAAAAACAGGCACAGAGACAAAGTCCGTACCAGGCTTACACCGACGAAAACCACATAATTTGAATTGTATTCTAGCCTTGAACTAAGCACTCATCTTAAAGTGCAGCCCTTGCTTGCATATGCGAACCTTTACGTCGGTCGTATATTACTTTTCTATGAACTGGAACATATATGAATAAGGGAAAGGACCTCCATCGGCGTTCAACGTATATGCTTTCATATACATTTAATTTACGTTAATACAGATTTTTAACCAAATACAAATAATCCGCGGTTACGTTATGATTATTCTCACACACTTGCTTTTTTAAACTAGATTTCACAGGTCGATTAAATCTGATGTGCGTCGTATGTTCTTTACACCCGGCTTCTCTCGATCGTTCTGTTTGGCCTATGTTTGTTTACTGCAATCTAAACATTTAGTTTCGTAAATCCCCGATTTCTTAATGACCTCGACTTTGTCTTTCGCATTCCCTAAGAGAGAAAATTATTGTGGAAAGGGGTTATATCGTATTAACCTTATTTGATTAATAAATAAAGTTGTTGATCTGCGTCTGTGCATTTTTTTAAATCATCCACGTGTAGGTGGTAATTTATGGGTTTGATGTTCCTGTTATGGTAGTTTATTTTATAACTTTGTTGTGTCGCATTTAGTATCTTCGATGAAGGGTTAACTACAAAGCAATACCAAATAGCGCTTCAGGTATTTTCTAATAATACTTATTATTATCGAGTAGATTCTTCAAACTTCCTCAACCTCAATACCGGGAAACTTTTCACTCAATTCACATACATATTTGTGGGTTTGAGCTCGGACTGTACGTAGCTGATACTGAAGTGTTGTCTATCATAAAATCGTAAATAAATATAAGCTTTATGGTGATGAGCTTTGTTATTATTTTTAGGTATGAAATAGAAATTCGTTTTTATTACTTCTACTGCACTTATAGTTAAATGATTTTTTAATAACTTACTTAATAAATGTTTATAACACAGTAGTATTCAAATCGTAAATTGTTGTACCAAAACTTCCTGTTATTGGGTGAAACAAATTGAACAAATATTTTTTATTTAATTGCGTCTTTAGAATTTGTCCGGACTTTCCAATTACCAGAGCAGATAATAATAAAAAATTCTCAGAATATATTTACGACAGTGCATGTTGATTGAAGAACAGTGAAGAGGGAAGTGAAGGGCAGGACGGGAGATGTTTAATATTTCACCGACGTAAGGGCTGGAAACAGAAGTAGAGTAATACGAAGACAGGACGGCCGGAGGGTGAAAGGAAGGAAAGAAGAGAAGAGCTGCTTCTAGACCGGTGGAAAAGCGCCGGATTGGAAACTCGCTCACGTTTCCCACTCGCACCAATATCTAGGCCGCGTCGTGTTTTATACGTCTTAGTCTGTGTTTGGGGATTTTATGAGATTTTTTCCGTAGACAGATGTCCTGGTTATTGGTTCGCTATGTGGAATACGAGATTGGATTTATGAGTAGTCTGTTCTTTAGAGAATCGAGATAAAGTCGTAGATAAATTGTTCTCTTGGTCTGCCTTCCTCTGATTCAGACCCTTACCTCTTATTATTTTTATTATTATTCTAGCGTAAAAGTGTACTGAAATAAATAATAAACTTTATTTTATTTCAATATTAAAATTCAGAAATGAGCCCAGAGGATTTTGCCTTTTAAGCAATATTTTTTTATGTACCACTTATCCCATTTATACGCTCTTTACAATCTTCACTTCCAAATAGTCTTTAAAATCTTGTCGCATTTGAAATTTCGCTTTCTCATTTTTATGTTAGGATTTGTATTTGGTAACAACTGTGTCAACAGATTATAAACAAAAATATTTAAAATCAATTGTTTATTCGAGTATATGCTATACGTAGCAAAAGTCTGGAAGAAAATTAATATTTTTTTTGGGTTGATATTTGACGAAAACACGGACAACAGGTCAGTTTTTTTTGTAAATCTACAATTGATAAAAACTAATTCTCACGACATTGTGCAGTATGACGCCATCAACTAATTTTTTAAATTGCAAACCCATTTTTCCATCGGAAATACATGTCATGAACACTGTAATACAACATTTATTGTTCTTCAAGGTATATAATATATACAGGATACGAAAATTATTGTGGTAAAGGGTGTACCGGAAAGTCATTACCGGTTTTTCTAACAGATGTCGCTAGGCTTAAGTGTACAAAGTTATGATTTGACACATACATTATTTTATTCTACTGACATCAAGCTTCAAAGCTATACATGTTATATTTTGCGAAAGTAGTACTGTTTTAGATTCATACCTCTTTGATAATCTCGAGCTTCGTGTCTGAAAAAGTGCATTTACTGCCAGAATCACTTTTCTTATTCAATCAAAAGAAAAAGGCTGCTGAAAGTCATCGTTTGCTGGTAGAAACTTACTAGCATGCTCCAACCGTAAAAACATGTGAGGCGTAGTTTTGACAATTCACAAGTGGTGATTTCGATGTGCAAGACAAAGAATGTTCTGGTAGACCGAAAAAGTTTGAAGATATGAATCTGCAGGAGTTATTGGATAAAGATTCAATCCAAACTCAAAAAAAATTGGCAAAAGTGTTAAATGTGGCCCAAGAAATGATTAGACCGATTACGAGTGATGGGCGAAATCCAAAAGATGGGTTAATGGGCGCACGTCAGATTCAATCGACCTGAGAAATCTAGTTTAGTAAAACACGTGCTAAAGAATAATCATAACATAACGGCGTATTATTTGCATTTGGTTAAGTATGTATATAATTACCAAGAATTAGATATCTATGAAAGCAAATACATTTCATAAAACAGAAACCATTCGTTAAACGTCGATGGAGGTCCGATTCCGACTCATATCTATTTCAATTCACCGACGAAAACGTTCGTATATGCAAAACATCGTCTTCCTGGGATGAAAATCCGTTTTTGGTGATGATTGTGGCGTTTCACTTCTGTTTAAGCATTAATCTCGTGTCTTCAAGTTTGAATGGATAGTCAGATAGCCAGAAGGAGCAATACGGAAAGATTATATCAAGATGGGAGGAGCTTCCTATTTAAACTGCTTCAATTTTGCTACTGTGCTTTACAATATTGATTCCAATTCATCAACTCGTGCTGATAAATTTTTGATTTTGATCACGTCTGATTCAATCTACCTGAGAAATCTAGTTTAGTAAAACACGTGCTAGAGAATAATCATAACGTAATGGCGTATTATTTGCATTTGGTTAAGAATGTGTATAATTACCAAGAATTAGATATTTAAGAAAGCATATATATTTCATAAAACAAAACTATGTGTTAGACCGATTACGAGTGATGGGAGAAATCCAAAAGATGGGTTAATGGGCGCAAGTCAGATTCAATCGACCTGAGAAATCTAGTTTAGTAAAACACGTGCTAAAGAATAATCATAACATAACGGCGTATTATTTGCATTTGGTTAAGAATGTATATAATTACCAAGAATTAGATATCTATGAAAGCATATATATTTCATAAAACAAAAACCATTCGTTAAACGTCGATGGAGGTCCGATTCCGACTCATATCTGTTTCAGTTCACCGACGAAAACGTTCGTATATGCAAAACATCGTCTTCCTCGGATGAAAATCCGTTTTTGGTGATGATTGTGGCGTTTCACTTCTGTTCAAGCATTGATCTCGTGTCTTCAAGTTTGAATAGATAGTCAGATAGCCAGAAGGAGCGTCTGATTCAATCTACCTGAGAAATCTAGTTTAGTAAAACACGTGCTAGAGAATAATCATAACCTAATGGCGTATTATTTGCATTTCGTTAAGAATGTGTATAATTACCAAGAATTAGATATTTAAGAAAGCATATATCATTTCATAGAACAAAACTATGTGTTAAACGAGGAGTTTCTTCTTATTTAAACTGTTTCAATTTTGCTACTGTGCTTTACAATATTGATTCTAATTCATTAACCCGTGCTGGTAAATTTTTAATTTTGATAAATTTTAATTATTGATAATAAAACCTCAGCTGTAATATTTCTTTAAGACTCTGCCATGTGCAACCATCCCTTTCCTTGAATGCAAATCTGTTTTTTGTTATGATTGTGGAGTTTCCCTTTTGTTTAACCATTGGTGTCATCTCTTCATGTTTGAGTAGATAGACCGATGGTCAGAAGGGGAAATATGGAAAGAGTACACCTGGTCAGGAGGAGCTTCCTATTTGAACTGATTCAATTTTTCTACTGTGTTTTATTTTGATAAATTTTAGTTGTTGACAATAAATTTCGGCTGCGATATTCCTTTCAGATTCCACCATATGCAAGCCATCGCTTTACTTGGATGTAAATCCGTTTTTTGTAATGACTATGCAGTTTCACTTTTGTTTAACCATTGGTGTCGTCTCTTCAAGTTTGAATAGATAGTGATATAGTCTGAAGGGGCAGCTTCTTATTTGAACTGTTACAGTTTTTCTACTGTGCTTTACAATATCGATTCCAATTTGTCAACCCATGCTGGCAAATATTGTTTTAAAACTTGATTTTGATAAAATTTTAATTATTGATAATAAACCTCAGTTGTGATACTCCTTTAAGACCCTACCGTGTGCAAACCATCGCTTCCCTTAGATGCGAATCCATTTTTTGTGATTATAGAGTTTCACTTCTGTTTAACCATTAGTGTCGTCTCTTCAAGTTTGAGTAGATAGACCGATGGTCAGAAGGGGAAATATGGAAAGAGTACACCTGGTCAGGAGACTCTACCATATGCAAACCATCGCTTTCCTTGAATGCAAATCTGTTTTTTGCGGTGATTGCGGAGTTTCACTTTTATTTAACCATTGCCGTCGTTTCTTCAAGTTTAAATAGATAGTCATATAGTCTGAAGGGGCAATATGGAAAGACTACAATGGGTTGGGAGGAGCTTCCTGTTTAAATCGATTCAATTTTTCTATTCAGCATTATTGATTCTAATTCAGCAATCCGTATCTGTATTGGAATTCAAAAACTTGCTTTTGATTAACTTCAATTATTAACGACCCCTATTAACCTCAGTGATTGTATGTCTGGTAAGATACAGTTCAAAATGAATTATACCTTTAAAGCTCCACCACATGCGAAATATCACGGAATCTCATAACCCGACATTTTTCAGGAACATGACTACCGTGTTATACGGGTGTTACCCGTACCAAATTAATTTGATACACAAATATTGCTGCTAATGACGCGATAATATCTCGAATAATAAATTGATTACTAGATGAGATATGAAAGTGCTCTAAATTAAGTAACATTCTGTGTATTTCCCTTAACGAGTGCCTCCTCTATAATTTTGTGTAAATAAGAAGTAATTTAAAAATTCTGGACATTTTAATAAAATACTCCGGAGAAGTAGCAGAACGGTCTTCGTAAACTGGTGGCTCGGACACTAATGACAGTGATTTGAACAGAATATAAACAGGTAACCACGGTCATCTGTAACAAGGTAATGCCAGGGATGACACTACGGTCCGTCAGCAAACCATGTCATTACCTAACTCGGTCGTTAGTAGTAACGATCAATCATTATTAAGCAACTAACATTTAATTTTCGGTGTGAAGTCGTGTATTTGTGGCAGCCGGCCAGTGAAATGATAAATTCCCATACCAGAAGGTGTTAATCAAGACTTGCTCGGACGTCTGCAGGTATAATTGCATGACTGAGGTTGAACTAAGTCGTTATAATGATTGTGATGATCATTTGATGACTTGCGTTTGTGGCCGGCTTCGGGATACGGCAATAAGAGAAATATTCTGTCGGATTCCTCCGATATATTCTTGTCTTTCAAGTCGGCTCGTATGTCCATTATGACTAAGATACACGTTTTGGTATTTAATTTTTTTTACGCTGCGGTTTCTTCTCCTCCAGCAGGCAGGCGTCCCGTTTTGATTGCATCTCGCGTCCGAGATAGTAAATTGATGAGCTTATAAATATTTATAGGCGCAGCAACAAAAGTTCAATTAAATGGCGATGGCAAACAGGAATCTAACTGTTCATTTATCTGGCGAAAGAACTAATCAATTTTATCATATGAGATACACATATAAAGTCGATGTCTATTATTTATAATTACTTGTATACGATTACTCAATGTTAATGGATTCTTTTTCGTGAATTTACTCACCGTTTTGTTATCTTAAACGTAGGTAATAATTTGTTTGTTAGTGCTGAGGTACAAAGTACAAGGACGTATAAATAAAATACAAATTGGCGATTTATTATCCAACCAGCAAATGAAAACAAATGCGAAGCATTTTTAAACAACTTCGCATAGACATGCAGTGAAATTTTGTACACAATTAACTTATTGAAAAATATGTTTATTTTACAAAATTGTATATAGCAGCACTTCTTTATTTATTCTGAGATTCAATAAAAGTTTAGAATTGATTTGATTTCTACATCGTATCTATTGTATTACTTTCCTACGAATACACAAAAGAAATTATATTTTTCATTATATTCTTCTCCATTCTATGTGTTGAAAACCAAATGACTGTACTCTATATAATAACAGCCTCCGACATTACAGTTCATTCAAAAAGAATAAATGAATTAGCGCCGGTTTCATAATGAGAGTTTGCACGAAAAATTTATTATTAATTAAAAAAAAACAGTTTTTGAAAACGTTCATGATTTATTGACAGTTCAAATAACTTTTAAAGTTGCAAATATAATCTCTAAAATAAGGATGCAATGATGTAAATGGTAAAAAGTATATTGGTATCGAAGTAAAGCACACTCGTTGTCCCAAGCCAGCAGAAGGTCCTCATCACTGGAGAACCGCCTCCCTTTTAGCTTCATTTACACATGCGGGAACAGTGCAAAGTCGCAGGGAGTAAAATCTAGACTGTAGGGAGGGTGCTCGAGAAGTTTCAATCCTGTCGCGGTCAAATATTCGGTGCAGGCTTTGGCGTGGTGAGCTGGAGCATTATCGTGATGGAGGAACTAGGTGTCCATTCTTGACTTTGGCTACGGGTTCTTCATAAATCCAATGACTTTAGGCAGGCACTGTTCAGTATACCACCTAGTTGTGACTGTCTTCCACTCGATTTGAAAAATACAGGTATCATTTTCTTCTTTACAGATCGGAATGTTCTGAGAACTACGGGTGTGTCCTCATCATCAAAGACCCAAACTTTGTTTTGAGCTTTGGTCGGCACATCGTAATAGTACAGTCAAGTCTCGTCACCTGTCATAATGTTGTTCACATACCGAGAATATCCCTTATTAAACTTTTTTAGCATCTCTAGGTACCAAGTCACACGTTGTGTCATCTGCTCTTCAGTCAGTCGATGCGGCACCCAAAGAGTACAAAGTTTCTCCACGTGCAAATGATCATGCAGAATCGAACGAATTACTGGTGCATTTAGGCCTGAAGTATCCTCTATCTGTTGGTAAGTCACTCGTTTGTCCTCGCCAAGCATTTTCCTCACAGTAGTAATGTTTTCCTCCGTAACTGACGTTCGTGGCCTTCCCGGCCGCTCAGCAACCTCCACAGTTAAATTTCCCCTTTGGAATTCTCTATACCACCTGAATATCGTTGTACGATATGGACAAACATCACCTAGTACAAGAGTCATTTCTTCGAAGCACTGGTCTATGTTTAAACCACGCACGAAATTATAACGCAAAACTGCCTTTGTCTCATTTCGTGACCACGATGCCATCGCAAGCATTTTACACTTTCGCTGCTAATGAATAACTGATCCCATCGAGCGTGGCGGCTGCTATGCACGTATGAACATGTCTCAACATGCAGCAACAAGCAGCTTCCTACGATTCATTGTTGCATCATATTGTAAAACTTTCCTAGTACCCTTTGTATATTGATATATAAACTGATATCAGACATTTTATAAATTTACATTAATTCAGTGAACATTACCATTAACAGAAACAGATACAATTTTTCACAATAAATCGTATGTTTTCAAATTATTAAATTAATGTTTCTGTTGTCTGGTATACTTATATTACAAAGCACTCATATTTGTTGGCTAAAGTTAATGATTTTTAAAATTTGGCTGACTATTATTCCAGTCCTGCATCTGACATATTGAAACTAAATTAAATATTTTAATGTAAACAAATTAATATGATTTTAGAGAGAATAGGATCAATTATATTTAATGAAAATTATGTTGGTTTCAATTTAAAATAACCTAGTTTTCATTTACAGGAAGAATGAAAGCACGAACAAAATTATTACTTGATTTAAAATTTCCTCCCTGAATCGATACGACTGAACAGCTATTCTCGAATAAATTTTATAATATGGAAGAGGGTAGTCATGTTCAAGGGTTAAGAACATCTTTTTTTTTAATCGGAATCGTTAGCAGTAGACCGGTTAGTTCATCAGACATAAGGAGTCTTTATTTGAATGATCACCTTCCCGGGTCCTTCGTGACTTTGAAACGTGGAGCGCAATGTTTTATTCTCGATGTGCTTTCATGTGATCCTTGATGATTGATCCTGTCCAGACGCGATCGTGTCTCCGGGCTGCATAATTTATTAGCTCTGTATTGATGTCAACTGGTAATGGATGAGCCTTTGGAAATTAATTTCGGTAGTTCTAAAAGATGAATTAATAATCTAAATAGTCGGCTGCGACCAACGGAACGGACAAATGGACTGGAAACGTGACGTTCGGAATGTTAATGAGAATTTTGTTTGCGGATATCATTTCTGGGACAGTCAGTGATAACAAATGCAAATGTTTATTCGCGATTTTGCATTTTAAAGTAATAAAATCCAGGGTAATTGGATTAGTTATTATTTCGGAAACAAAGTTGTACTTACTTGGACGGTAAGGAGAATCTCTTTGTTGTAGAAATGTGAAACTATCATATAAATAAACAAATGAACGAATTCATGAATTAATTTACTTTGGTTTAATCAAAAAAGGGACATAAGATACTTTTCCATAATAATATTCGTATTCTGTATACGCATTTCGACAGCTAAGTTGTCATCATCAGTACCTAACTAATCGCACGGAATCAAATCCGTAACAGACATTCATTTCCTTCCTTCGGTACCGATTTCAGAAATTTTAAAATACATCATGTTTCAAAAAGCATGTAGTATTATTTTGTCCAAACTATCGATCGCCGCGCCTCGGCTCAGCTATTGGAGAAACGAATACATAGTCTAGAGTATTTAATAGCCGCTAGATGTCAGTTGTCTTCTGTTTTTCTTGGTAACCGTTATATGTTTAAAATGGCTACTTCGCAGCAGAAATCATTTTGTAATCTCGAGTTTGCGAAGTGCAATTCCGTGATTACAGTGCAGAGACATTTCAGGTTGAGCTACTAAATTGATCCTCCGAATGGGTGGAACATTCTCAGATGGTATCGACAGTTTATAGATACAGGATGTGTATGTAAAGGAAAGAGTCCTGGCCGCCCTCGTGTTTCTGAAGAAAATGTTGCACGAATTCAAATTGCTTTTCAACGTAATCCTTCAAAATCAACTCCTCGTGCCAGTTGGAAGTTACAATTTCCTACAGCAACAATTTGGCGTGTTTTGAGACGTCGGTTGGTTATGAAGCCGTACAAGTTACAGTTGTTACAAGCTGTGCGTCCTGATGACAAACGGAAACGTGTGGCATTTTGTAACGAGATTCGTGATGCTGTTGACAATGATAACACTTTCGCACAATGCATGGTGTTCAGTGCTAAAGCGACTTTCCATGTTAGTAGTCTGGTAAACAAACACAATGTTCGAATTTGGGGTCTACAGAACCCACATGCAGCCATTGAACATGTACAATATTCGCCAAAAATCAATGTGTTTTGTGCGATATCCCGATCATCTGTTTACGGCCCATTCTTCTTTGATGGAAACACGGTCAACGGTCAGCAGTATCTCCCTATGTTACAAAACTGGTTGTTTCCGAGGTTGCACGAAGACAACTTCATTTTTCAACAAGACGGGGAACCCCCTCACCGCAGTTGTCAAGTGCGTGAATATCTGAATGAAACTCTCCCGAACCGTTGGATTTTTCGTCAAGCAGCTAGCGACTTAGCATGTCTCAACTAGGTTCCACGGTCACCGGATTTGACATCCTGTGACTTCTTCCTGTGGGGTTTCATTAAAGACAAGGTTGAAGAACCGGATCCGTACTGCCATAACATTTGGAATTTGAGTATCGATGTGATATTGTTCGTGTCGCTGATGGAGGACAATATAAATATATGCATTCGAAATACGTATATTCTTTTTGAAACACCCTGTAATGATGGAAATTATATTACTCAATAAAGTTTACTCAAGCAATGAAAAATTTATTATTTTGTTTTACTCTAAAAACGGACAGAACTTTCCGGTAGACGATATTTCTAATTCGATAAAAGTTACAAATACGCACAATATAATATTCGACGTCAAAAACGACACGTACAAACTACTCCTTTTTCAATTTAAATTATACAGTAATTACTATTGACATTGTCATTAATACATTGTCGAAATCCTAACAATACAAACAAATACGTAAGTATATTATACAAAATTACAGTATATTTCATTGTTATTTAACATTTACCCCACTAGGTCAACATAAATACACGTATGTATAGCATATGTATGTATAAAAAATACTCCACCACGCTAATAAAAGGATTGGATTAATGGTGGTATTTCATGAATAATGGGCCCGACACAAAGGCGAAGCAAACTTTCTCCACTCCACATAAAATTGTTGGTGAAATAATAAAAAAAAAACACGAAAACTAAACCACTCATTTTGTTAAAAAACCGTGAGAAACCGAACCGAGGTCTGCTTTGAAGATCGTCGTATCTGACCGCACAGGGGTTTATCTTTCTTCAATTTCAGTGTACATAAGTTGGGTGCTTTGAAAATTAACCGAGTGTGCACAAGTGTTTTATCTAAAAAGTGAATGAAACTTATCTGTGTTTTAATATTATACGGCAGGAAATCGTCAGTGGCGTTGTATAAAATTTCAGTAATAACATTTTGTAAAATGTGCATGTAATTGTTAATTAACATAAATATACTGGCGTGGATAATGTGGTTAATGTTCCTTTCTTTTTTAATTGAACACTCTGTAGATAATAATAATGCAAAGAAAAAATTATACAGTCAGTCAAGTCAAGTTCTCCTACGATGCATAAATGAAAATTATTAAATATAAACAATCGATAATGCAAAAACAATATATCCCTCTATCGAGCAAACATACGAATGTATTGAATGATAGAACAAGGGCGTGCAGTCTCGCTAAGATCGGTAGCAAAGTTACTAGTGTGTAAATAGACGAGCACTTTAGTTTTGGCGAGTTGCTGTCAGATGAACGATTAAAGAATCATTCAAATGTTAATTACGCCCTGTTTACTACGCGTTTCAAAGAATTCACTTCTCATCAGGTTTTGTTCGTGTTTTCCCCATGCGGTTATGTAAATACACTTTTTTTACTGGAGATCTTGCAAGCTCCTACTAAAGAATTCGCGAGATTTTTCGGCCGTGTTTTTCAACCCGGCCTGACCTAGAGATGGCGGTTGTTTAGTATTTTTTTGGTATTATTATTTTGGTTATTTAGTATTTGTTTGGTAGCCATCAATGGTGAACGTTTTCAGTGAACTTGTAAAAATCGAGAAAATTGGTCATCGTTTAATCATTGGATGTTCGTCGACTGAAAGTGCGCGAGCTAGCAGACATAGTAAGCATTTCAAAATGTGCGGTGCATGGCATATTATCTGAAAATTTGGACATGAGAAAGCTGTATGCAAGATGGGTGCCGCGTTTGCTCACACTCGAGCAAACACAGGGCCATGAAGATGTTTCAATTGAGTGTTTAGCGAACTTTAACAGCATTCCCAAAAAAACAGTTTGTCTTTTGAGAAAAAGTATTCATCGAGCCATTTTCTAACTTCTTCGAAATTGGTGAAGTGCTGCTCTGCAAGAGCGTGAACATTGATGCGAAAAGATGATAGTCGGACGGGCAAGGTCTGAAGAGTACGGCGGGTGCGATATTATGTCCCATCCAAGTGCTTTCAACGCTTCCTCGACCAGTTTTACTGTATGAGTGCGTTATCGTACTGTAAAAGCACTTTACCGGGGCTTCGGGCCCATTCTGGACGTTCTTCTATCAGTGCCTGTTTCAAATTGATAATTTGTTATCGGTAGCGATTAGTGTTAACTGTTTCACTAGGTTTCAATAGTTCGTAATACACCACGCCACTCTGGTCCCACCTAACACAGAGCATTATCTTGCGATCAAAACGATTTGACCTTGGCGTCGACTGCCAGCTTCGCCTGGTGACAACTATGACATTTACTGAATTAATGAACATTGATCTAGAGGATATGTGGCTTCAACAGGATGGCGCTACACTTCACTTTGCACACGAATCAATTTATTTATTGGGCGAAAAATTGGTGGTGTTAATTGGCCACCAAGATCATATGATTTGACACTGTTAGACTATTTTCTTTGGGGTTATGTGAAAGTCAGGTTTATAAAAACATCCACAATCAGTTCCTGCTTTGAAAGATGAAATTATTTGTGTTATTGGTGAGATAGAGCCTCAACTATGTCAAAATGTCATTGAAAATTTTGACAAAAAGTGGACGTCTGGGGAGCTGCAAGCGCAGGCCATTTGGCAGATATTATTTTTCGCATATAAATGTCATAATTGATACTTCAATTACCAATAAAAAGTTTTTGAAAGTGAATGCGAATTATGTGTTTTATTTATTCTCTAAAAAACCGCGAAATTAGAAACACCTTTTATTTTCCAAAAATAAAGGGATAAAGTTATCATTACTTGAAACTACAAACTGACTCTTTGTGTTTTATTTCGACATGGATTCCAGCAAGCAAAGGCCACATTACTTAACTAAAAATAAAATACATATTATATATCATAATTAGATTACAAATTACATAATTATGCGAATATTTTGGAGTGAATAATAAAGATTTTTTTCCTGTTATCCTTTATTTTCGTTTATACTTTATTAATTGTTGCTTTCTTTATAAAGATATGACAACAATTTAATGCAGTCCCATAAGAGCTGTACTGTTTTCTAAGGTACGAACAGACTATATTACAATTTCGATAACAGAACAGCCAGTGTAGTACCCGACTTTTTAAGAAAACCATTAAGCGGTATTAAGGATTAAAACACGTGGTAAATTTAATGATAATAATTTCGCATTATCATCATTGAATTAACTGTTATTGTGGGTCCTATAAGAGACTGTTGTAATACATTGATTTAATTAGATATCAATTTCGGAAAAAAATTCTGTATTTAGGACATAATTGAATAATTATCTCCGGGGCATGCCCAGCCGTCCAAATAATTTGTTTATTTATTTCCAATACTGGCCGGCAACGGGAAGACTTGTACGTCTGTAGCGGCGCTATTTCGTCTCCGGCAACTTTTTTTTTCGGGGTTGTATAGTCGATTCATCTCGGTATTGTACGCTGTTTCAGCTTTAGAGCTTTGCATGAGGTAGGGAAATTATAGCTTGAAATTACCTTTAATTTGTGTGATTTCTGTCCAGTGTGTATCGCTTTCACATTTTGTTGACTTTATTGTGAAGTTGTTTATAATTTTTTTAAGAAGTACAATATTTCCAAATGAAATTGATATTTTTTTATTTCATATAATGACTACAATAATATACGAATGCTGCGCCAAACAAGGTTATATATTATATTTAATTTTGAAGTGGACACAGTCGAAAATATCTTATTAAGATATTGGGATATCGGAAAACTATGAAATAATCTGGTACGTAGACTTCCGCGGTCGTGGTCCATACTATCTGCTTCTGGGCTTCCGGGCTGGAACCGCGTCACTGGTATAACTGGCGACGTTTCGTACCCACTCATTTGGGACATCTTTAGAGCACGACTACTGCTACTGTCTGTCGTACTGAAACTGACGTCAAAACTAACTAGTAGATCATGAGGATCTACCGTTAGGCCATTCAGTTTTTGGACAAAATGTTTGGAATTTTTGATAAAGGAATCACTGTTTCCGGTGTAAAGTTTGAGAATGTTGGAGAGATATTTAGATAACTTATAAGTGGAACTGTTTATGGTACTAACTATGGGACGCAGACGAATGCTGGGTTTGTGAATTTTTCGGAAGCCGTACAGTTTTGGAGCTTTGGAGTCGCTGAATAAGAAGGTTCTGTGAGAATCGGTAGGGATAGAAGTTTCAGTGCGACAGACAGTAGCAGTAGTCAAGCCCTGAAGATGTCCCATACGAGTGGGTACGAAACATCAGCAGTTATACCAGTGACGCGATTAGAGCGCGGAAGCCCAGAAGAAGATACATAATATGAACTTATGAAATATTTTTTCTGCCAACCATTCTTGGTTTACTATTTCAGTCTTCTTGTTTCTTAACTGTTCATTAAAAAATAATAAATAAGAACATTGGTTATATCATCTATTACGTTTTGCTAGATTTTTCAGTTAAATTAGATAGACCTTCTTATATATTTTTTTGTGATAATTGTATTTATTTGGCTAGCTCAGTATAAAAAATAAGACAAGCTATGGATCCATCTGTAAGGGTGTGATTCTGCTTAAACCCCAAAGTAGGTAAGACAGGGCTCAGGAATACCGGGACGCCGTCTGTAGAATCTCGAATTCGTTTAGGAGATTTCAAACGCACTCTTTTGGTATTTAAAATAAATGCATTAGCAGAATCTAGTAGAACGTTTTTTTGATTTATCGTTTTGTCGATACATAACCACAACTGTTCGTTTTCTACTACAACTTTGATCGTGTTGTCGATGTCTATGCGCACAGTTATTACATTTTCTATTTATTCCAGAAATCGTGAAACGCTTGCTTATCGAGTGGATGATGTCTAAAATCACAGGCGATTACCATGAACAGTAAATCTAACAATTGCGTTTTTGGTGCCACGTTTTTTTCCCCTAGTTTGGTGTTGTATACTCTTTACATGTTTTTATAGTCACGTTTGTCCCAGCACATCAACGGTTTATCATAAACTTTACAGTATATCTTAGCACCATTTTAACATAAATCGGGAAACTCATCATTGAACTTTCACACTACAACTAATGGTCTCGATTTTTCCATACGCATGTAATTCTACACTTCATTTGTTTTATTACATTACACTGGCAAGGGCGCTGCGCATTCGAATCTGGGCCGCTCGTAGACGTATCAACTTTGATCATAATATTAAGAAAACAGCTGGCGTAGAGTTTATACAAAACTATTTAAATGCCATTTATAACTGATGTCTTACTAACAAATTTTATTCAAAGATAAGAAAATTTTGCATTGTGACATTTCTATACAAGGAAACATTGGCAAGAGTATTATTGAAAGAAATAATTCTACGAAGAATCTTGAGGTAGTATTCGACTTGACTCTCAATGAACATTTTTTTAGCATTACAGATTCAGCTATTAGGTCCTTAGGTTAGGATGTCTTCGAATTTCACGAACATTAGCACAACTAAATCACTTTACTGCGCGCACGTTGTCAGCAAATTGCATTGTTTGGTATCTATTCCATGAGCTGCATATACGAGTATATATAAAATTGAACGCATCCAGAGAAAATTTTTGAAATATTTGAGCTACAAGTTGGACCGCCGTCCAACTTGTAACTCCATATGTAAGTCCATATTCCTTCCAGGATAGGACGTCCCCTATCCTGGAAGGAATATGGACTACGCGGATTTAATAGTGAGGCACGTGAGGAGTGCATTACTGGCGACGAATTTGCTACATAACAAGGTTAATTCTCCAATGATACTATCTGGATTAAATTTATTAGTACCGCGGGTTGCTGCCAAGTACCATTCAAGTTTAGTCCTTCCAACACCGAGAACTAACATCCGTTGTTTCACGCATCAGAAAATGCTGATTCATTATTTGATTATGTTTTTTCTTTTTAACAAATTTAATATCTATATTTTTTCTCAATAGTGTATTGTCATGTAGTATTGTAGAATTTTTTTGTGGTATTTGAATTTTTTTCTGTTGGGCAGAAATAAACAAAAAGAGAAGCGCATTACTGGCGAAGAATTTGCTACATACAAATATAGACTATGCAGATTTAATCGTGAGGCACGATGTGGAAATTCTAAGGGCACGGAGACAGATGAGAAGTGCATTACTGGCCGCGAATTTGCTACATAATAAAATTGATCATCAATGTTACTATCTGGATTAAATTTATTAGTACGAGGGAGCGTTTTTATATTCGCGGAATGGGGGACAAGGGGTGGAAATAAAAAAACCAAATTATTTTTCTTTTTCAATATATTCACCTGCAAGACGGATACATTTTTCACATCTTTCAATTAATTTATTTATACCCTCATAAAAAAATGATTTCTCTTTATCTGCAATATACGCCGAAACTGCCTCCTTGACTTCATCATCGGCGGTAAATTTTTTACCCCGCAGCTCTTTTTTCATTTTCGGAAACAGGTAATAATCACTCGGGGCCAGGTCTGGGCTGTAGGGTGGGTGATTCACAATTTAGAAGCCAACTTTATGCAGGGCAGCTAACGCAACGCGGCTCTTGTGGACGGGCGCGTTGTCGTGCAAAAGCAGAACACCTTTTGTCAATTTTCCCCGTCTTTTCTCTTTAATGGCTTCTTTTAGTCGCTCTAATATTGAAGCGTAATACTCTGCGGTTATAGAAACACCTTTATCTTTATAATCAATCAACAATATTCCTTCCGAGTCCCAAAATACCGTTGCCATGAGTTTCCCAGCTGATTGTGACACTTTAAATTTCTTGGGAGGTGCCGTGCCCTTTTTATGCCACTGCATGGAGTCTTGTTTGGACTCAGGTTCATAATGATGAACTCAAGTTTCGTCTCCAGTAACAATTCTACTCAATACACTATCCTTGTCTTCATCACAGAGGTCCAAAAATGCACGCGAACACTCGTGTTGTTTTTGCGGCGGCGTGAGCATTCTCGGCACCCATCTCGCGCTGACCTTAGACATGACGAGATGATCGTGTAGAATTTTAAAAATTGTTGTATCGGATACTCCAACCATTTCTGCGAGTTGTTTCTTCTTTAGTCGAGCATCTTCGAGTACAATTTGTTCAACTTTTTGGATAAGTGCTGGCGTGGTCACCTCAATGCTCCTGCCCGGCCTCGGCTCGTCTTCAAGGGATTCCCTTCCTTGTTTAAATAAACTATGCCACTTGTACACCATGGTTTTTCCTGGACAAGAGTCGCCGTAAACCAATGACATCTCATTCATTATGGTCGCGACTGATTTTCCTTGCCTGGTAAGGAACTTTATAACGGCACGATATTCGATTTTTTCCATATTTCACTTTTCACTCCTGATTATGTTGCTTAGTTGACGATAGCTCAAAGACTAACTGTCTAATAACAATGAAACTTCGTATTTATACTAATCATGAGTCGCTGCACAGGCCACGCCCCCAATGCGCCTACTCACCCCTCTACAACCCGCTCATTCCGCGAATATAAAAACGCTCCCTCGTACCATGGATTCCTGACAAATACCATTCAAGTTTAGTCTTCCCAACACCGAGAACTAACATCTTGTGTGGAGCTCCGTTGTTTCACATATCAGAAAACGCCGATTTGTTATTTGATTATGTTTTTTCTTTTTCACAAATTTAATATCTAAATTTTTTTGTCAATAGTGTCTTGTCATCTTGTAGTGTAGTGTTTTTTTCCGTTGGGTATAAATAAAATTATCGTTATCAGTTAAAATAATAATAAAACAACTTTCAGAGCATTACTTTACCTCGACTTAAGCAGTATGCAATAATTTTTATACTTCGCCATTAGTTAAACGCAAAAGACGCAATAAAAAGTAAATGTGCACTCTCCTATCGAATGTCCACTTCCTCCGGTGAAAGGAAGGAGCTTAATCCGTTAAGAAAAAAGCAATGTATCAATCATGATGGCAGCAGAAAGAAAAGGCGATGTGACACCGGTCGAGGGCAGCTTCTTTAGCAACCACTTGGTGTAACTAATGACACGTCCAGGGTGAAGAATGATCGTGCACCGCCGTTAGAGCGGAGAATTATCTTAGAAAATTTAAATATTGCCATTAAGGAGTACGGACGAGTTGAGATGGTGGCAATTTATAAGTTTGTTCCCGTACTCAATTTCAACACTGCTCTGTGGCTGTGATACTAACAAGTTATTAGGAGTTTTCGCTGAAGAAAGACCTGCTCACGTAATTACAAAAGTTGTGCGGGCGAAATTAATTCTCCGCTCCGTCTTTTGCAAATTTTGATTAGGTTCTTTCACATTGTTAATTGATATAGTTTTTTTTTTAAATTTCAGGAAAGAATATTAAATCACTTTTTCGGCAGAGAACAGCTTTTGGAGACAAGTTATTAGTTCGTGATGTGTAATTATTGACGATAGAATGTTATTCGAATTATTGCGCTATTTCCATTGTTGGGGGAATTTTAATATTCCCACGTTTCGGTAGTCTACTGACATCTTCAGAGCAGTCTTGAGAAGGAC
The DNA here is from genome assembly GCA_031893035.1 of Dermolepida albohirtum. NCBI lineage: Eukaryota > Metazoa > Arthropoda > Insecta > Coleoptera > Scarabaeidae > Dermolepida > Dermolepida albohirtum. Next base: position 48,320 of record JAVIWB010001341.1, on the reverse strand, counting down.
CGTTTCTAACTGAACTGTAATTTTATATATAACTAATCTGGCTGTACGTATCTTCTCTAATTTTTTAATGTTTTGAAAATGTCTTGTATGAGGTTTGAATCCGATCTCAATATTCCAAATTTTTAAACCTAATACGTTTAATCAAAATGGGAATTTTCGTAGCCAATATGTTTGCCCAAAGCGGCTAAATTTGTTGAATACAGAAATTTTGAATATTTAAATTAAGTTCAAACCCCACCCGAGACATTTTCAATGCAATAACAATTTCAGGATACAGCCAATTATAGAATAATAGTAATGATTTTGGCAAGAAATACATAGGATGTTTTTTAAGTTTTGCATAGTGGGACACAGAGGACGCCAATAATCAAATGTCAGTACTACAAATTAACATCCATCTTTGGTTAACCTAAATCCAAAGTTTCAGTGCGATACGTGTAGTGTTGTAGCTACAACGAACTGTCAAAGTTGACAAGTTAGTTAGAAAATGGAATTAAACCGAGAACAGAGAACTATCTCAGCAAGTATATCTCGTCGAGTTGGTTTTTCTTTTCGGAAATGAAGTACCATATCAGTCAACAATTTTTCGTTGGTATGGAGATTTCAAACGTGGACGGATTAACCTTGGCGACGATCCAAGAGCAGGATTACCAAAACGATTCACTCAGGTAAACGTTGATGCTGTGCCCAAAATCATCAACGAAGATCAACAAATGACATATCGCCAGATTGAAGCATTATTGAGGATTTCAAAGGCGTTAATTCAAAAAATTTTGCATAAAGAATCGTTTGTAAAAAAATTAGTTTCCCGTTGGATACCGCATCTGTTGACCGAAGAACAAAAAGCAGCAAGGATGAATTGATGTCAAAAAACTCTAGATTGCTTCAACGCCGGAGGCTCTAAAAATGTGTTCAATGTTGTTACTGGTGATGAATCTTAGATTTACTTATACGAGCTCTGTTTGGATGTTCCAAAATGAAGAAAAGCCGACAAAAGTCCATTCTCGAAGTGTCTCCAAAATGTTTTGCCGTAAGTCATCGTCGAGCTTCGAAATATCAACCCCGAATGACGAATCATTCTCCACCAAGACGATGCAAATTCGCACACAGCACACAAGGCAATTGAATTTTTATTTTTGGATGTTCCAAAATGAAGAAAAGCCGACAAAAGTCCATTTTCGAAGTGTCTCCAAAAAGATGGTGGCGACATTTGTCTCAAAAGCAGGTCATGTGGCAATAATTCCTCTACAAGCTCAAAGAACTCTTACTGCCGATTGGTATACAACTATGTTTTGCCGTAAGTCATCGTCGAGCTTCGAAATATCAACCCCGAATGACGAATCATTCTCCACCAAGACGATGCAAATTCGCACACAGCACGCAAGGCAATTGAATTTTTAACGCAACAAAACGTCAAATTATTGGACCATCGTCCGTACATTCTGAACCCAAGTCCCAACGATTTCTTTGCCTTTCCGAAAATCAAGAACGGACTGCGTGGTCAGAGATTCTAGTCGTCAGAATGAGCAGTCGATGCCTTCAAAAAACGCAATTTTGCCTGTACCAACAAACGAATGGAACAACTGCTTCCAGAGTTGGTTCGAGCGCATGCAAAAGTACATTAATCTTCGTGGAGAATACTTCGAAAAACCTATAAGTCTTTGAAAGCTATCTACTGTTTTACTTCAGTTTTATATGCAATACTTAAAAAGACAACTTATGTAATCTCTCTCAGAACTACGTTGAGGACGACAATAGACCAAACTATATAAATACCAAAAATAACAACTCAAATTATGCAAAATATGTTTATTTTTTAAAGTATTAATTGAATGACATTTTTGTTAGTTTTGCTAAAAAATTCGAAACCTTATCTCGTTTGTTTGATTTCACTATGTAGATACATCATGGCCTTATCGCAAAATATTAATCAATTTTTCTTCAAATTGTCTTTGTTTTCTCAATGTACTTTCCAGTATAGCTATCATCAGTGCACCTATCCATGAATTTTAACGTCTTGGGCGTCTATTTGTCGGTACAATTTCAACATTTCAGGATATTTTGATAATCTTTTTTCAATCTGCACTCCAGAACACGCTTTTTCGATCAATTTGGTTATTTGGTTTAAGGATTTTATGATATGTTAGAGAAGTTAAATTCACCATTCTCCGTAGTCTAAGGGCGAAGAAACATGCCAGGATATCAGAAAATCGCGTGTTCGAAGTTCGCGCGTAGAACACCGATTTTCGCAAAAAATTTGTGAGTTGTATATACGATGTAAAAAGTAATTCAGATTAGAATTTTTCAGTTCCGCATACTAAAAGCGCATAATTATACGCAATTAAAAAACTATCGCGGGTTTAATTTATTATCTGTTTCCGAAATGAAATTTATGGCATATTAGAAGGCTCGAATTCACCATTCTCCGTTGTATAAGGGTGAAGAGACATGTCCGTGATTTTTTGAATGGCGGAAAATTTCTTCAAAAAATCAAATCACAAATTATATTCGATGTAAAAAGCGGTTAAAATTAGAATTTTTCATCTCTAGAAGATTTGGTCATAGTAGTTACGTAGCTGAAACTGTCCGCAATAAACATGAGAAGTAAGTATTCACATAATTAACAGCATTATTAGCAAACAACCTAGTAGAAATATGGATTGTGTTTATATATATTGGTACGTGCGTGCATGTAAAAAGTTAAAACAAAATAATGAATAATGAACTAGTGTTAACTGTCATAATGACAGAGTCGCATTTAAAATAAAATAGCCGGGAGCAAGCGATGTTAAACTTTAATGTGTTTAGAAACATGTCGCTAATTGACACAATGTGCTGTTTATTTTAAGGGTCGCACATGTACTTCCAATCTCGTCAAGTGTGTTTACATTAACAAGTGCTTTGTAACGATTACTTTGGCCGTTCCTAACGTCACTTATGCATATAATATTTTTCCACTTTTCTTAGAATAATTTTACTATAACATACTTTCGTTAATGTAAAATGTCTCTTTGATATTATTGCAATTTCTTCGCGGAAATATTTTGAAGACTTTGTCTCTTCAACTGCAAAAGATATTATTAATTAAAAAATTGTAACAAGTTGATTGTTATTGTTTAATTTTATTCGGCGTGTGTTACATTATAATTAAAAGTGGCGCCTCATTTTTAATGACTTTCATCCTATCATCACTTGGACAACTTCTGTTAGAATTCGTGTCAGTGTTAGTGACAGAGATTTTATTAAAGTTAAATTTCTTTGGAGACTGTGGTAGATTGAATTAATGTCGGACAATAGAGTATGACGAAGAAAGTAATTCTGTGCTAAATATCGAATCAGAAAGCTAAGTCTTGGTGAACAATAGAATATCAACGGAAGAAAAGTAACTAGCAGCAAGCAACGCATGGGTCTTACTACGAAGACGACGAACATTCTCATATTAGATATTAAGGGAACATATATTGGGCTTGTTGAGTTTGAAATATAAATTAGAGTGGATTCGTATTCTGCATATTTCGACAACTAAGTTGTCATGATCAGTAGAAGTCACAGTGTTGCACCTGGGTCCGTGTTGCAGCACATACAGAAAAATAGTTCTCCAACTCTATGCAAAGACCAAACAAACTGATTAATTTCTGCTGATGATGCGAACTAAGTAGGCGAAATATAAATACAAAATGCGAATGCGAACATCGATGTGGTTTTTTACCATTTTTGATTAGAATTTCATTGTTCAAATATATTTTTCGCAAATTCTTTGCTTGTTATAATTAGACATTATGAACGTCGTAAAGAAAACATTTTCTTTCGTGACAGAAAAGCAATTGAAACGAAAATAATGACTGATAACGTGAGAGTTGTCTTCTACAGCCTTGTATCATTATACTTGACTTTAAAGTATTCATTCTGTATGACTACTGTATCTAGAGACTTGAAAAGCCATAGCAAAACATGGATTCTTGAACGTGAAGGTGGGTTGTTGCTATGGTTTTAATGCTTTCGGTGTAAATGGTGAAAAGTTTGCAATGTACTAGTTCAGCATTATTACTCGAAGTCCTTGTAACTCACAAAATTTGGTAATTTTTAAAAGTTATTGTAATTTAACAAATGCTCGTTAGCTGCTATTTTCCGAAGTCCTAGAAACGATTCTAATTCCTAAATTGATCTATCATTTTTCGCGTAAGCCTGACAATTTGAGATACTTGAAAAGTCATATCAAAATGTGGATTCTTGGATGTGCAACAGGAGTATCTCTAAGCTTTTAATGACTTTGCGATAAATGGTAGAAAGTTCGCATTGTGCAGGTCCAGGACTATTGTTTCACTTACTATGAAGACCACATTCGGTACTTTTTATTTTAACGCAAAATTTGGTAATTCTCAAAAGTCATTTTAATTTAACAAATGCTCGTTTGTAGTCATTTTCCAAGGTACTAGAAACGATTCTGACTTCAAAATTTATCTAGAATTTTCCGCTTAATTCTAATTGACCGAAATACTTGAAAAGCCGTATTAAAATGTGGATACTTGGATGTGCAGCAGCATTATCTCGAAGATTTTATTGATTATGCTATAAATGATAGAAAGATAGAAAGTTCGCAATGTGCTAGTCAAGGACTATTATTTTACTTACTACAAAGACCAAATTCGGTAGTTTTTATTTTGGAGGAAATATAATTTTTTTCAAAAAAATTGGTAATGTTCAACAGTGCAATTTAACAAATGTTGTTTGCAGTCGTTTTCCGAGGTCCTAGAAACGATTCTGACTTCAAAATTTATCTTACTTTTTCTGCTTAATCCTGAGAGATTGATAGACTTGAACAGTCGTAGCAAAATGTGGATTCTTGGATGTGAAGCTAGATTATCTCTATGATTTTAAAGGTTTTGTGATAAATTGTAGAAGGTTCGCATTGTAGTAATCTAGGATTATTGTTTCACTTATTACGAAGACCAAATTCGATATTTTTAATTTTCAAGAAAATTTAAATTCTTTCATGCTCGCAAAATTTGGGAATTTTCGTCATTGTAATTTAACAAATGTTCGTTTGCAGTCATTTTCCGAGGTCTTGGAAATGATTTTGACTTCAAAACTTCTTATTCTACTTAATCCTAAGAGATTGAGAGACTTGAAAAGTCGTAACAAAATGGGCATTTTTGGATGTGCAGCTGGATTATCTCTAATTCTTTAATGATTTTGCAATAAATAGGTCTTTCGTTTCATATACTACGAAAAGAATTGTTTTTTAAAAAGTTATTGTAAATGAAAGAACGTTTGTGCGCTAACATTTTCAAGATTCTGATGACGATTTGGTATCAAAAGTTATACAAGACTTTTGGCTTAATACCAACAGAATAAAAGATAGTATTCTGCATATATTTCTAATTACGTTCAATTGCAAAGCAGATATTTTGTTTACAGTACCAAATAAGGACAGTCTCTTTATAACTTCTACAAACACCTACATTGTTTTTTCAAATTTAATAGAAAATAAGAACTTTCTGTTAGCGGTTGGGTATTATTTTCATTTTCCATTTTGTACTGTTTTGATGACTTTATGATGACATAAAGAAAATGGCAGAAGTATCATGAACGAGCTTATAAAATAAGCTTTATTTTAGTTGTTGTTTGTTTGTGTATTTGAATACTTTTTATGAATTTAATTTTTTCTTGTATGAAATAATTTATTATTGATTTTTTTAAAACTTTTTTTGTATGTTTCGTATTTTTTTCGTAGCAAAATTTATTAGTAATTATTAGGTCTTGAGAACTTTGTATATATATATATATATATATATATATATATATATATATATGTGTGTGTGTGTGTGTGTGTGTGTGTGTGTGTGTGTGTGTGTGTGTGTAGTATAGTGTTTGTTACATATAGGGTAAGACTAGATGCAGTTCTTCAGAAAGCAATTAATTTCTCGGTCGCTCTAACGCCAGAACGACACACTCAGCCAAGGCACATAGAAGAGAGAGTAGAAGAAAAAAGTAAAATCAATCAGTAAAATCTGCAATTCGCGACTAATGCCATTGGCCGCGTGAACCCAGGCCTGTCTAATGCCCTAGCAGTGCGCCAGAAACAAGCACCCGCCCCGGCCTAATCCCTCTTATCCCGAAAGTAATTTTGAGTCTTTTGAATTGGTCCCCCCAGCTTTCAGTAAAATCCGCCGCGGAGTCGTATCTCGCGTTGGCAGGAGATTTCTAATGCCTTCCATCGTTCGTAGGGAGCGGAACACACACACACACACACACATACACACACACCCTTATTCAATAAGTTTGATCGTCGTCTGAAATGTAGGAGGACTTCGTCTTTCCTACGTGTTTTTAAAATTGAATTTTTCCATCCTTACCCTTGCTATTAAGTTATGTAATTTGTTCCACGGTCGAATGATTGTCGCTTGTTTCTGGAAATCTATTTTTAAATATTTAACTTATCATGGACTCAGAACATTGTTCGTTTTATTATACGAGTTTACGTGGTTACTACATGGTTTTGTTCTGTCTTTTAAAGTTTAGGATGAATTTTATGTGAAGACACTTTAATGTACTTCTGTTTCGTATGGTTACAAAGATGAATTTAATATATTGTGTTTTTCGAAAAGTGATAACGTCTTCTTTCTTTTTACTGGTATTCATTAGCGTTACCAATATCTGGCACTCATGTACAACTGGTAAATTAAATACCTTTTACCATAATAGCACCTGTAATTATGTTCAACATGAAATAAATAAAATTAGAACGAATACACGACAGTTTCACACCTTGAAGGTGGTCACCACTAAGTACGAAATGTCGACAGTAACGATACTAAACATACAGTTCTAATATAGTCAAGTCAAGAAGAAACCATGGACAACGACTTTGTAATATTACTACAAGGACACACCTTGAAGATGGTCATCATTGAGCACGAAATGTCGACATTAAGGATACTGAACATACAGTTCCAACGTTGTCAAGTCAAGAAGAGAAATTTTGGAAAGAAGTACATTTATTTTCAACATAATCTCCTTTCAGCTCTATACACTTTTCCCAGCGATGTTCGATACACTTTTTATAATAAGAACTGCTGTGCACCCAAAATAAGCCATTAACTGCCGACATCACTTCTTCATTGTTGGAAAATCAAGTTTGGGAACAGAAAATAATCCGAAGGGTCTAAATCTAGCGAATAGGGTGCATGAGGTAGTAATTCAAACTTAATTTCATTAATGTTGGCCATTGCAATAACGGATTTGTGAGCTGGTGCATTGTTTTGATGAAACAACACTTTCTTCTTAGGCAAATGCTGCCATTTTTGCTTGATTTCGTCCCTCAAACGTTGCAATAAGTTCGCATAATACTCGCCGTTAATAGTTTTCTCTTTTTCAAGATAGTTAATGAAAATTAGTCCACGTGCATCCCAAAAAACCGATGCCATGACCTTGCCTGCAGACGAAACGATCTTCGCCTTCTTTCCAGCCGGTTCTCCCTTTTAAGTTTATTGTTTTGATTGTTCTTTTGTCTCGGGTGTGAAGTGACGGACCCATGTTTTATCCATGGTTATGAAACGCCGCAAAAATTCTGCTTTGTTGCTGAGACTTCGCTAAACACTCAATTGAAACATCTTCGCGACACCTTTTTTGCTCGAGTGTGAGCAAATGTGGCATCCATCTTACACACAGTTTTCTCATTTTTCAAATTTTCAGATAATATGCGATGTACCGCACTTTTTGAAATGCCTACTATGTCTGCTAGCTCGCGTACTTTCAGTCGTCGATCATTCAGTACCGCTTTGTAGATTATCTTGACCATTTCTGGAGTCTCCACCTCATTTGGTTGACCTCTGCAATGCTCGTCTTGGCAGCTCTTTCAGCCTCGTTTAAACTGTGCTACCCAACATTCAGTTTTTACATCGGTTGGACTGAGGCCTTTCAAATTAAAGTATTGTATCTCGTAATGACGACCGATTTCCTCCAACTTTTACAAAATTCACTGAAAACGTTCACTATTGATGGCTACCAAACAAATACTAAACAACGTGGCTTCTCAAAACTTGAAACATATTGTTTATAGATTCTGTACTTTCTAATGCAGTGATATTTTTCAAACAACTACCACCATCTCTAGGTCAGGCTGGGTACTTATGGGACCACCCTCGTATACTCATTCATATTTACTATATATTAAAGAAGTTTTAGAGTAAAGTTTATTAATTATTGAGACCTTCCTTCAATAGCAGTTCCCATTTTCCTAAATCTATTCTAGTCACCGTTTTCTTATCTTATATTAATTAAAAAGTAGTACGTCTTTATATTTAATTAAAAGCGAAGTAATTATAATTACATTTAAAAAAAGAATGCCGTAAATTATTAGTGTCAATTGAATAACAGTATAATAACACGTTATAGAGCTCCATTGATTTATCCAATCATCTCGGGAGTCTTTATTGATATCCGTACAATTCCACTCGTCATCCTTTAAAATAAGTTTGTATCTATAAACGTGTATTGTACAATAAAGACAATATACAATCATCGAAATGACTGGCTAATTTTTTACGCTTTAACCTGAACTTACGGCTGCTTAATTCTGTTGCTTCAATTTTTTTTTCGTAGATTAACTTGACTGAAAACATATGTTAAGATAAAATGCAATAAGTAATTCAAAGATACATGAATTTTTGAAGATCACGTTTTAAAGTGAGAGACAAATTTTGAAACAGACAACATTGAGAGCGTATAAAATTTGTTGTCCTTTAGTTGTTTTTTCGCTCAACAAACAAAAATTATGGATTTCGTCAGCTAATATTTTTATTTGCCAAGTTTTTAAAGAGAATACGTTTATTTGCGATGTTTTAAGTATTCGCGTTGCTTTTTAACGATAAAATCAGTTGTTTTTAGTTTTTGTTCTTATATAAGAAACATTGTAAAATGAATCCAACCTCGAGCAAGTGTTCTTTACCATAATCGCCGCAAAAAATGAATCATTATCGGTCTCCAACATTTTTCTGTAGAAATAAAAGTGGGTTTTACTCAATATATACACTCAAAAACGATTGCCATACCCATAAAACGTTCGTATTTAGGACGTCTATACAGTGTTCACATAGATTCGATAATGCGCGGGTTTTGAGTTTATAAATTGATTATTACCAATCATTTCTATTTTAAAAATTTTATTTGCAATGTAAGTTTTGCTTTTCCTTAGAAGAAAAAAGTTTTTAAAAGGCAAAAATCTTTATTTGCCTTTGATTGAAGTTATAGTTATATCCGAATTTATACTGCAATTATTGTAAGTAATAAGTACTTAGTTTCAAAGCCCGTGAAAGAGTGCGTTTTAAAAATAAATACTTTAACAACTGTTTGTGGACTGACATTTTCGAGGGTCCTGAAAACGATATTGAAGTCAAAATTTACCAAACTTTTTTGGATGATTTCTGATAGAATAATAAACTTGAAAACACGAATCAAAATCTGAATTTTGGAACGCGTAAGTGGATTATCTCTAAGGTTCAAAAGATTTTGCTATTGGGAGGGGGGGGGTAGATAGTTCAAAACTTTGTACGCTTTCCATTTCATCGAAAATCTCAATTTTTTCGCAAAAATTGGTATTTTTGAGAAGTCGTTATATTTTAGCAAGTGCTCGCGTACCGGCACTTTCGAGGGTGTTGAACTATTGTACTACGCACTCAAAATCTGAAGGCTAAATTAAAAATTTTGCTTTGTGGGTAGACCATTTCATCGAAAATCGAACTCAAGGCTAAATTAAAACCTTTTCATTTCGTCGAAAATCTCAATTTTTCCAAAGGAGTATACTCGCAAAAATTTGTATTTTTGAAAAGTCATTATATTTTAACAAGCGCTCGCGTATGGGCACTTTCGAGGGTGCTGAAAACGATTCTGACGTCGAAATGTACCCAACTCTTTTGGATGTTTTCTGATAGAATAATAAACTTGACAACACGAATCAAAATCTGAATTTTGGACCGTGTAAGTGGATTATCTCTAAGGTTTGAAAGACTTCGCTATTGGGGGTAGACAATTCGCAATCTGCTAGTTCAGAACTACTGCATTACGCACTAGGAAGACTAAATTAAAAACTTTTCATTTCGTCGAAAATCTCAATTTTTCCAAAATTGGTATTTTCGAAAAGTCGTTATATTTTAACAAGTGCTCGCGTATTGGCACTTTCGAGGGTGATGAAAACGATTTTGACGTCGAAATCTACCCAACTCTTTTGTATGGTTTTTGATAGAATAATAAACTTGAAAACACGAATCAAAATGGTCTTGAAAATGATGATGATTGAGTTGAAATTTATCCAACATTTTTAGCTAGTTTCTGATGCAATGATAAACTTGAAAAGCTGTTACAAAATCTGAATTTAGGAACGTGTAAGTGGATTATCTCTAAAGTTTCAAAGTTAATAAAATAATTCACGTCTTACTAGTACAGAACTAATACGTTACGCACTGCGAAAACTAAATAAAAACTTTTTATTTAGTCGAAAATCTCAACTTAACAGTTCGTTTGTTTTTTCAACTTGTTTTATTTAGTTGAGAATAACAACTAAATAAAATAAACTGACAAGGAATGAGAAAAATTCGTCGAAAGTCGTTAGTATAAACTAAGCGTCTTATTGCCCCTGGTGGTAGAAAACTTAGCCACAAAAGTATAACATTTATATCAATAAGGTTGATATATAACCCCTTTCCACATTAACTTTTGTAAATTCTGTATACGCATTTCGACAACCAAGTTGTCATCATCAGCAGATAATTTCAAAGTGTCGCACCTGGTAAAACACGGCGAAAAACAACCGCACGAAAATCAAACTCCGTACGCAATCCACACCGTTCAAAACCAAGATGTACACTGTCAGTACAGGTTCATGAATACAGGCTCCATCAAATTCAACTATAACATTTATAGTTAGATTAAATGTTAGATTAATGTATTAAAAAAGAACTGAATAAGTGACTATTTACAAACATATATTATTAAAAGAATCTTAAAAATATATTAAATTCAGAGTAAGGTCTTTCACTTCTTAAAAAAGGATCTAAAAATACTTCTATTTATTTGTGTTTGCATTAACATCAATTTAGAGCCTCAGAATATAAGCCAATTATTTCAGAACATCGAAATTTGCCATCAAAAATAATGTCAGTATAATATATATAATTTCTAATGCGAGTTTGGCTATTTAAGTTCGTCTCTCCATTAAAAAGAAAGAGTTATAGTTAAGCCCGGCTTCGAAAATTCAACCAGAGTAGATCTTAGCGACAAGTTTTACTTCAGATGCAGGAGTTGTGGCAAGTTGTAAGAGGAGCATGTGATCGGGTACATTTGAAGGGGCCTTGTCGAGAGGCAGGGCTGCCAACCCCGCAACTGAACCTTACCAACCAATCACTGTCTAGAACAAAAGAATACACTCAACGTCAAAAGTTCGTTTAACTTTGGAACTAGCTGCGCGGTCACAACTGGCTGTAGGTACACATATACACACAACCTTTCGGTCGCTCGCAACTTCCATCCGAACTTCTCAGACTTCTGGCGTATTTTTAACTTATAAATTGTATAAAGTTGGCGTTTTCCCTCTCGCTATGCGACATTGATGTTGGAAACTTGTTAAACCATGTCAGCATTTAATCCGAAAATTAATATCTTTTTGGTTTAATAGTGGACTATAACTCGGTTTAAGTTTTAATCTTTGGCAGTAATTTTCTAATTTTAAACGCGATATTATGCACCTAAAATGAACAACATTTACTAATTGTAAGATGAATAATATTTTGAAAATACGCGTGTAGGATGTGGAATTATAAATAATAAAGCGCGGTTAATATTTTAGATCTATTTTTGTATAATTACGTAGTGATAGTGACAATAAAAAACGCATTAATTTTGCTTTATTGTCTATCGAGCTTCATACACCTTTCGCTGTACTTTTAGCAGTAGATTTATGCATTTTGTAGCAAGGGTACCATATCAAAGAGGGATATTCCAGCCTTGAACGGACGTATGTATGATATAAAATCGTGATTAATGTACAAGTCCGCGAAAGCTCCAGAAATTCGTAAAATAAATCCCATAATTTTTAACGCAGACCTACATATTTAATCAATATGTCTAGCAAAGCTGAAACTGCAGTCAAAGTAAACACCACAGTTTCTAGTTTTATTCGAGTATGTCACAATTCTACATTTCGAGACGTACATAGATAGCGCGTTGTTTGAATACCGTTCACTGTTCAGAGATCTTACCCAGTTGCTTTTGCGGGCGAAGACCAGTCGGCTGTCGTGGATATAGCGCGATATATTTCCAAGTCATCAGCAAAAGCGCACCTTTCGCATTTCGAAACATTGAGCAAATCATTAAAAAGCAATTAGGAATGGCATTGGTCCTAGATAGGAGCTCTGAGGTACTCCGGAAGTAGCACAGAATATGTAGGACCTATGGCCTTGGTAAATAATATTTTGGGATCTATTATATAAGCATGAACCAAAAAATGATAAAAGAGAATCGAAAAAGCCAAAAAAGGTCGTATTTTATGAAGAAGAACGTCATGGCCAATACGATCAAAACCCTTAACAAGATCCGTGTAAATGACATCTATTTGACTCTGAGTGCCGAAAGTAGAGGACAGAGACCTCGAAAAACATCAAGTTGGGGACAATTGATCGTACTTCCATAAATCCATGCTGAGAGGGTGACATGTAGCACTTTATTTTATAATATACGAGTTCGTGTGACTATAAAACTATTTCGGAAGCTTTAGCAAAATTACTAAGAATTGATATCGGGCTATAATTAGTAATATTGGATGCAGAATCCCTTTTTAGGATTGGACATATTTTAGAAGTTTTCCATATTTCGGGAAAGGTGTTAGTTTTTAAAGCCAAGTTGAAAAGAATTGTTAGCGGATGCGCGGTATGTGATCTTTGCCCGCCGTCATTTTGTCTTCAAGTGTCCTTATTGCCTTGTCAACATCTTTTTCTGATAGGGAAGAGACACTCATAGAGGGAATGTTATTAGTTTCCTAAGTGATGTTTCTATTTTGTCCGGATATATACACGCTTGCAAAGTAATCCACAAATGCATTAATTATATTCTGCGCGCCCTCCAGTTCATCCGCATTATAATATATTGAATTAGGTATTCGCGATTGGCCACGCTTCTTGTTGATGAAACATCAAAACATTTTGGAATCCGAAGATAGTGACCACTCGACTCTGGCTAGATATACATTGTATGCGATCTTGATCTAACTCTTTATCGTAAGGCTTAATCGTTCGAATTGGTCCAAATCATACAGGCTGCTTGTTTATTTGTGATGTCTTAATTAATATGATTTCAATTTAATATTTCTAACTATTGAACTATCAAATCACGGTGGATATTTGTTAAGTGGATTCTTATAAAGAGGAACGCAGGTAGCAAATAAACAATAGAGTTCCTGATAAAACGAGCATATGCGTCATCATCGTTCCTAAACGAAATCAAAAATGATCAATCGATCACAGTCACAGCAATTTATAGATCAGCAAAATAGGCTTTCTTGAAATTGTATATTTTCTGTTGAGAATTAACTGGGAAGTCGAAAGAGCTACAACTTTTCAGTATTATGTCAAAAGTAGGAGCAAGATGACGAGCAACATCCTCCGGCACCTAAGATCATCTAAGGACATTGGGTTCTAGATTAGACATTACTGAATTTAGAAAACGATCATTAGAATTAAGAATATTGTGAAATTTCTTAACGAAGTTAATGAAGTTTATCAACAGTTGCCTGTAGGTATCAGCGACAAAATCATTATTACTTGTTACAGTAGAGTTTAGAGCATATGTTCATTAGACATTTTGAACTTGAAATTGTTCAGTAACACATCTTTAAGCTGTGGCGTTTTTTTTGCATTTTTAAATTATCCACTGTCAATTATATCTCTTTCTTCTTTCAAAAACACAAACATTCGCCATTTTTCTAATACGAGTAGTCTATTGGTACTGAAGCTTTGAATACAAGGGTGGTCCCATAAGTACCCGGCCTGACCTAGAGATGGCGATAGTTGTTTGAAAAATATCACTCTATTAGAAAGTACACAATCTATAATATTATTCATATGTTTCAAGTTTGAAGACACGTTATTTAGTATTTGTTTGGCAGCCATCAATAGTGAACGTTTTCAGTGAATTTGTAAAAATGGAGAAAATTGGTCATCATTACGCGATACAATACTTTTATTTGAAAGGCCTCAGCCCAAGTGATATAAAAGCTGAACTGGATTCTGCTCTGGGTGAGTTTGCTCCTTCGTTTAAAATAGTGAAATATTAGGTAGCAGAGTTTAAACGAGGCCGTACGAGCTGCCAAGACGAACATTGCAGTGGTTGACCAAATGAGGTAACGACTCCAGAAATGGTGAAGGAAATCCACAAAGTGGTACTGGATGATCGTCGACTAAAAGTGCGCGAGCTAGCAGACATAGTAGGTAGTTCAAAAAGTGCGTTACATCGCATATTATCTGAAAATTTGAACATGAGAAAGCTGTGTGCAAGATGGGTGTCGCGTATGCTCACACTCGAACAAAAACAGTGTCGTGAAGATGTTTCAATTGAGTGTTTAGCGAAGTTTCACAGCAACAAAGCAGAATTTTTGCGCCGTTTCATAACCATGGATGTAACATGGGTCTATTATTTCACACCCGAGACAAAAGAACAATCAAAACAATGGACTCAAAAGGGAAAAGAAGGCGAAGACCGTTTCATCTGCACACAAGGTCACGGCATCGGTTTTTTGTAATGCGCGTGGAATAATTTTCATTGACTATCTTAAAAAAGGAAAAACTGTCAAGCGCGAGTATTATGCGAACTTATTGCAACGTTTGAGCGAAGAAATCAAGCAAAACGGCCGCATTTGGCTAAGAATGTTGTTTCATCAAGACAATGCACCAGCTCAGAAATCCGTTATTGCAATGGCCAAAATTAATGAATTAAAATTTGAATTGCTACCTCATGCACCCTATTCGCTAGATTTAGCCCCCTCGGATTATTTTCTGTTCTCAAACTTGAAAAAATGTCTCAGTTGTCAAAGATTTTCCAACGATGAAGAAGTGATGTCGGCAGTTAATGGCTATTTTGAGGAGCAAGACAGTTCTTATTATAAAAAGGGTATCGAACTTAATGAACATCGCTGGGAAAAGTGTATAGAGTTGAAAGGAAATATATTTCTTTCCAAAATTTTTGTATTTTCTTTGTTGGGTCGGGTACTTCTACGACCACCCTCGCATTAGCAAAATTAATGAAGTTCGTCAAGAGTTACCTGTGGGTATCAGTGACAAAATCATTATTACTTGTTACAGTAGAGTTTAGAGCATATATTCATTAGACATTTTTAACTTAAAATTGCTTCAGAAGCACATCCTTAAGCTATGGCAATCACGTCGTAGGACACCTGGCATTTCCTTATAGTTCCATTACATCTCGATGTTTTATTTTTATTTATCGCCGATGTAAGTTAATTAAAAAGTTTTTTCAACCTCAAATTTTCCAAATAGGCTCCACCACAGTTTTAAACAACAAATCTTTCGACCCTTCTTTATTCATAACAGAACTACAGAAAGGAAAAGCATTCCGAAATAGCTCAATGAGTCAGATTCATTTGCGTGTAACTTTTAATAACCTCATCCAGGGGAGACCAAAGGGGTTAATTAATCCGTTCGTATTGCTGTCGTCATGGTCACAAAATAATTGTCGCCAACCCTTTTAATAAAACGGAACGCATTTTGATCGAGTCCCGCGGTTCTCCCCGAAACCGTACGGAATCGATTCGTTCTGGCTTGTGTCGCTTCCGTTCCCTTAAAAAATGATTTATCGATTGATCGGCGTTTGTTTATTTTTCCATATTATAGCATATTAGATCAAAAATTTATTTATTAGTTGAGGAAGTGTGGGTTATCTTGTGTGTAACGGTGTTGCTTTTAGTGTTTAGGAGTGCGTTTTTGTACATGACATGATTAATTGCGGGATTTCGCGGAAATTTTGATTTTGTCTAGTCACATAGTTTCAGTATGATTTGAATGATGATCAACGAACATAATTAATATTAAAAAAGTAAATGTGAACTCGAAATCCAAGGTTTCTAATTAATAAAAATTCGTAGTTGAGTTAAGAAAAAACACATAAATAGTTTGTAACCGGTGTTTCTTTAGGAGCTTGAGAACTTTAAATGGTAATCACAAGTATACACGGTTTTAGATATAAGCAACCAAAAGCTGTTTCTAAAGTTATGTGGGGCGCTGAATCTGAATCTGCACTCCATCTTTTGATATTGGTTCTAGTTTTCGAGATATTAAATAAACACATTTTTTACAATTTTCGACAATTAATCTCCATTTTATTCATTAAAAAGTGTTAATGCAAATATTGCTGCCGTTCAAGCAAGTGTTACTGAAGACCGTAATTTGTCGATTCCAAGACGTTCTCAACAATTGTAACTGTCTCACACTACAACCTGGCGGATTTTGAGAAAGGATTTGGATTTGCGTCCCTATAAAATTGTTCTCACTCAAAAACTGAAGCCATTGGACCACCGCAAAAGTCGTGAATTTGCTGATTTTGCTTTGGAACAACTTGAAAACGATAACGATTTTTTTAAGAAAATCATTTTCTCTGATGTGGCTCACTTTCACCTGGTTGGTGTGGTAAATAAACAAAACTGTCGATTCTGGTGTGAAGAAAATCCACAAATTATTTATGAAAAACCATTACATTCACCTAAATTGACAGTTTGGTGTGGTTTTTGCTATGGTGGAATCGTCGGTCCTTACTTCTTCCAAAATGAAGCTGGTAACACCGTCACTGTCAATGGAGAGCGGTATAGATTGATGATAACCAACTTTTTATGGCCGACATTGGAAGAAGTTGATCTTGACAACATTTGGTTCCAACAAGACGGGGCTACGTGCCACACAGCAAATCCAACAATAGAATTATTGCGAGAAAAGTTTGGAGATTCTATTATTTCAAGAAATTGTAATATTGAATAGCCTCCAAGAAGTTGTGATTTAACACCATTAGACTATTTCTTGTGGGATTATTTGAAGTCATTGGTCTATCGAAAAAATCCAGACTCTCTTCAAGCTTTACAAGTCAATATTGAACGTGCCATTCATGACATACGACTAGATTTAGTGGAAAAAGCGCTCGAAAATTGGGTTCATTGAATTCGTTCCTGCAGAAGAAGTCGTGGAGGCCATTTGAATGACATTTTACTTGGAACTTAATTGTATCGATAGTACTTCACATTAAATAAAAGACTTTTGAATTTTCTTAAGAATAAGTGTGTTTTTTTTAAAGAAATCATATCACTCTTATTGGAAAACCCTTTACAATGATGCAAAATTATCTAAAATTATACTAGATTGGAAAATGGTTTTAGACAAATTATTAAATATTTACTATATCAAAGGGTAACTGTATAATTTGATATTGATTATAACACGCGACTCCCAATTATTCGAAAAATATCATTGTGACTATTTCTAAACAATGTAACTTGATTAATCATAAATACGATCGAATACTGATGTGTGATTTTTTTCATAAAACTAATCAATCAATCAACGAATGATGTTCTTTAATCGCTAACTAAATATATTCCCTACGCTGAAAAAACATTACCGACACACGTTAGCTTAGTGTCAACAGAGAATGCATATTTACTTACTTGTCTTTTAACCCTATTTAAAACTCTCTCCTCAGCGTGCAGAAAATGAATGCAGAATTAATAGAGAGTAAATCAAATTCCAAATCAGTATATGACTTGCTGATGGGATTCGACAGTAGTGACCTCAAATCCGTGGCGAGGGATGGAGGGCGAAAGACGACGATGCCGTTTCAACCCTCGCATCGTGAGTAAATGGGGGAAACTGTACCACATACAGAACCATAGAGCGAGCAAGTCCGTTGCTGTAATATGCGACTGTGTTTACAATCGTATTGAATATTTATAACTCGCCAGTTGATGAGCGTAGCAATATGCTCCATATTTAGGAGAACGGTCGCTAGGGAATTTTGTCAAGTATACGCGGGAATATCGTGGATATATATGTTATATATTGATTGAATTAAAACTAATATTTGACAGAGGGTAATCTTGCGAATAATTTGAAACGCAAATTTGATCAGATCCGAAGATTTACTCATGGTATATATTTACGTTTACATGTCAATTGTACTTGTTCGAATTAATTTATATATATTCTTGAGCTTACGAATTCACGATTCGAAAAAAATATTTGCAAATTCATTGCTACGTTTTTGTTTACCAACCAGACACAGAATATCATTACTATAGTGAAGACTCAGTATAATATCAATTACATGATATAAAATAAATTCATCTGTACTTAATAATTTGTTCCTTTTGTTAATCATAGTTCTACATAACTTCTTCCACTTATTCGTAATTGTGTAATATCTTCGTTACTTATAATATCCTTATATCTATTAGGTGCGCAACTAAGTTCTCGCTGTTTCGTTGATGCAACTTTATTGTGAAAAAATGTTTACAAATGGATCATTCAAAATATTGCCCATCGCTAGCGACAACTTTTTCCTATCTTTGTGGCAGAGCTCGAATGCTGTCACGATAGAAGTGTTCGTCTGTTGAGGCTATCCACGAATCAAGCCATTTTGAGATGTCTTCATACGAGCGGAACTGCTAATTAGCCAGACCATGTGCCATCGGACAGAACAAGTAATAATCGGACGGCGCAGTATCTGGGGAATATGGCGGGTGGGGTAGGACCTCCCATTTGAGCGTTTCTAAGCAGATTCTAACGGGTTTGGGAACGTGAGGTCGAGCGTTGTCATGCTGTAGAATCACTTTTTCGTGCCTCTGCTCGTATTGTGGCTGCTTTTCGCGCAGTGCTCGGCTCAATCGCATCAATTGAGTTCGATACCGTTCCCCAATGAAGGTTTCGTTCGGTTTCAACAGCTCATAATAAATAACACCGTCCTGGTCCCACCAAATACACAGCAAAACCTTCGCAGCGTGAATATTCGGCCGAACCGACGATGTAGAAGCATGACCGGGCAGTCTCCATGATTTTGTTCTCTTTGGGTTGCTGTAATGAATCCATTTTTCATCACCCGTAACGATACGACGAAGAAAACCCTTCCTTTTTTGCCTCTGGAGCAGTTGTTCACAGGCGAAAAAACGACTCTCAACGTCTCTTGGTTTGAAATCATAAAGAACCCAAGTTCCTTGTTTTTGAATCATTCCCAATGCATGCAATCGCTGGGTAATGGCTTGGCGGGTAACTCTTAAAATTGAAGCTCTTTTTGCGTTTGGCACGGATCCTCATCGAGCAATGCCTTCAATTCAGTGTCTTCGAAGGTTTTTGGTCTTCCTTCACGCGAACGGTCGTCAACATCGAAATCACCGTCTTTGAAGGGACGGAACCAATCACGGCCCGTTGTTTCACTTAGAGTAGCATCTCCGTAAACTTTTTGGAGATCTCGATGCGCTTCAGCCGCCGTTTTCTTTGAACGAAGGAAGAAAAGCAACACTTCCCGCAAATAACGATTATTTGGCACACAATCAGACATTTTCACACAACCAAAAGTATATGACGCAAGAACAAAATCACTAATGTTTCAAAGCGGTTTGTTTACCATATGTCTAAGCTTGGTTCATGACGTTTTGGTTATGTCACAATCGACCAGCATTTACTACTGGAGCCATCTCTTAAAAAACACCGAGAACTTAGTTGCGCACCTAATACTAATCCCAGTCGTTCCCAGTTTCCTTTTACTCCTCTGTCTATGTCATCCATTTCTATTACATAACCTACAATTCATCATACTGTTGAGAATCTAACGTTCATTTAGTCATACCTTGTGTATTAGAAGCTTTTTAATATCCCATTGTGTTTCTTATGTTTAGTTATACTCGTAAATGCAATATCTGTAGCTTTCCCATAAATGTTTGTATTGTTTACACACGTTATAACTATATCATCCTTTCTCGTATCTGTATGTAATATCAATTTATCGATCCAAAAATTTGTGTTATTATTGACTTCACCTTCTTCTATCTGTTGTAAAGTGTAATAGTCTTTCTTGTCCACCGACATGTTTAATAATTCTTGTTGTTGATTTAAGAGTTATGTATCGATGTTTGATGTACGTTCTCATGTATTAGTATCGTACCATATTTCCATTACATTCTGTACATTTGACTATTTTTGCATATTGTCAGAACATTTTTACATAAATGCTTACTTAAAATACACAGCAATGTATAAGTATATTCCATCGCGCAATAGCACGACGGAAAAATATTGGTTTATTATGTGTACTTTGGGATCGAATTCGAAGACTTCAGTCCGTAAAAATTTTCCGATTTCTCCTAAAGGACTTCAAGACTAGTTTAAGCAGAATACCGGTGTCCAAAAATCTTAAGTCGCACCACAATCGTGCAAGTAGTAATAATTCAAACCCGTAGATTGCCTCTTAGAACTGGTTTAAGCTATTAAAGTATATGAAGCCGTGTGTTATTATTATTATTATCACATAATTTCGGTAGTCAGTAGTTTTCGATAGCAGGCTTTTTTTTGTGATTAATTACATCCACAATAAATAAATTGAAGATATAATTTATTGCAGAGGCATACATACAAATTGCAATTGTCGCCCATCCCACACATTGCCTCCTATTTTACAACTTTTACGTTCGATAAGTTTTACTTTTTTATACGATCTCTGCGAATCTAAACTTCGTAAAAATAACAATAAAACTGATTTATGTCGAACGTAAAAATTTAATTTCAAAGAATTTTATTGCCACTTGCTTAGGTGAAGCCCAGCGTAATCCTTTGTTCATTTAAAGTAACATACAATGGGCAGCTATGCGAACTAATTCTTATGTCAATACGTAAAAACGCTGTATTTGCATTCACATAATAAACTGTCTGATAATTCACGTATTTACTTTTCGATAGTTCACATTTTGGTATCACCTTTCAAGTTTTTTTTCTATTCTGTAAAGATTTAAATAAAATTTGACGTGAAAATCGTTTCTAAAACCTTCAAAAATGTTGAGACACCAACAGTAAATTACAAGAATTCTATGAAGACACAAATATTTATGAGAAAGAAGAAATTTCAAAAGAAATTCCGTAATTTCATATCGTTGTCATCATCAGCAGATAATTAAACAGTGTCGCATCTGGAAAACTACGGCAAAATACCCGTACGAAACAAATTCCGCACACGATCCGTACCGTTGAAAGCCAAAATGCACACTGCTGCGTGTGCATTTTGGGCAAAAATGCGACGCAAATGATGGTAGTTTGGCTGCAATTCTTGCACAAGCTGTATTTTATAAGTACGTAAGCCAAGATCCTTACGTAAAATTTTCCACGTAGTTGAAGGACAAAAGCCAACAAGATGAGAACGACGACGAATCGACAATTCGGCGTCTTTTTCAAGACTTCGCGCTAGAGCAGCAATATTCTCTTCGGTACGCACATTACTTGTCTTGTTAATGGTTTTCAATCCAGAAGAGTCAAATTAGTGCGAAAACGATCAATAACTGCACGAATTGCTTGCTCACTAGGCCGATTATGTTGACCGTAACATGGACGAAGTGCTCTATGAACTTCGCGAACTGATTTATTTTTTTCAAAGTAAATTTTCACAATTTAGAAGCGTTGTTCTGGCGTTAAACGATTCATGATGACTTGCCAAACCTTACTGAACAGAAATGTCAACACGATTTGACATTATCAGCTGTCCAACCATAGTAATCGATATCGATAGTTCTCATGCAGCTGAAAAAACATCCATTAGAATAAAATAATAATAATAATTTGTGTTCCAAAAACTCATTGTACAGGTTGGTAGAAAAGTTTTGAAAGCGACACCTATTAAGCAGTAGAGGAGTCAAAATTCATACACCATTTTAATATTTCATGTCATATGAACACACTAAAAATTTTATCTCGATCTGTCAATTCATTCATTCTTAGCAATCCATTTGTATTAGGCGTGTCGGTGTATTTTTTAACAATGGAAAAAACTGAGTATCGCGCTGTGATAAAATTCTTTGTTTTGGAAGGTTTATCAACAACAAAGATTCATACAAAAATGGTGAACGTGTTAAAGGAATGTGCTCCTTCATTTCCAACAGTACGTCGATGGGTTTTAGAGTTTAAACGTGGTTGTACAAGCGTTGAAGATAAACCACGTAGTGGACGACCAAAAACTGCAACAACAGCAGAAATCATTGAGCAAGTACATAATATGGTTAGTGAAGAGAATTTGACTAAGCGTGAAATCGCTAATACCATAGGCATCTCAGACGAACGAGTACTCCATATTTTACATGAAGAATTACATATGAAAAAGCTGTTTGGAAAGTTAGTGCCGCATTCGTTAACAATTCAACAAAAACTGGATCGAAAACAAATTTCTCAGCGTAATTTATTGCGATTCAAGTGGAATAAAACCGATTTCTTGTGTCGACGAGACTTGGATCTACCACCATGATCCTAAATTGAAACAAGAACGATTACAGTGGACTACGGTTGCTTGGTCAACTCCAAAAGAGGTGAAGTCAGGACGATCGGCAAAAAAGGTTATGGCATCAATGTTTTGGGATGCAAAAGGAATTTTATTGATTAATTATCTTGAAAAAGGTAAAACAATTAACTCAGAGTATTATTGTAACCTTTTAGATCAACTGGATGCAAAAATTCGTGAAAATAGACCTGGTTTAGCGAAAAAAAAAATTATTTTTCATCAAGACAATGCGCCTTCACACAAAACTGTTTTGACGATGGCTAAATTGAATAAATTAAAGTACGAATTGCTTGAACAACCACCGTATTCACCAGATTTGGTTCCGAGTGATTACTACCTCTTCAGAAATTTGAAACAATTCGTTCGTGGAAAGCGTTTTTCATGGAATGAAGAAGCTATTTCAGCCGTGGAACAGTATTTTGCACAGCTTCCAGAAAATCATTACAGAGATGGTATAAAATTATTGAAGGATCATTGGAATGAATGTATTGAAGTTGAGGGAGATGACATTAAATAAAAAAATTAATTTCATTTAAAAATTCACATTGTTTCATTTTTGCTTTCAAAACTTTTCTACCAACCTGTAGTTAATACTATTAATACGCGTAGTGTGCTGGACGATTTTCATAATTTTCAAGTTACAAGAGAAGTTGTATTATTAATTTATTGTTTTTGCAAAATATTAATTTCATATGTCTATCGATTAGTTTTCGATTATTGTTATCATACATACTATTTCCAAAAGTGATAAAATTTCAAACGAACCGTACTGTTATCAGATATTGATATTTTTCAAACAATTGGCGTCCATTTTACGAAAGTATTCCGTGGAACAAATAAAAAGTCTTGGCTGGAATGTATTCAGTTCTTTAGGTATGCAGGGTATGCGAAAGGGAAGGAATGCGGTTTTCATTTTCAACCATATAAATCAAAGCCGAATGGCTTTAATAAAACAGAACTCTACCTTACAGTTCAGATTTGTCTCTGAAACACCAGCCATTTCCAAGCTCAAATATTTTTATACGGGTACTTTGTCTAAAGGGATGTGTTGATATTTTTCATTACGTTTTTCCGAGGGGCAAAAAATACAAGTCAGGATATGATATAAGATTTCGAGGGGTTGTGCGGTTTCATTTCTTCACAGCCGTCTATTAAATTCCACCCCGTCTTTCTGCTTGTCATACAAAACGTCGCAGGCATTAAGCGTATCATGCTGATGTACATTTTCTTTTTATTTTCCCGCAATATGTAAAAATAATATGTGGAAAACAATCGATAGTTAATACTGTAAACATTAAAAGGCTTGCTAGATATACATACACTTATATAACCGAATATAGTTACACATTATACATATAATACGCGAGCGGATACTATAGTCACACGATAAAGGAAGGCTGTACAACTAAATAAACAAATTCGATCGTTCAAAATAGATCGGACATGCGTTTGTATAATTAAAATCATAGTATGCATTATAGTGAAATAATTGCTAACGTTTTATTTCTAGATTTATACATCGAAAAACAAATTCTAGACTTACAAATGAAATCATATCAATGAAATTACTAGCAAAATCAATTGTTTTCGTTGCCCCAATAAAAAAAAATTGAAAACGAACCTGCGCAATGGCCGCCTAGATCACGTGACATCACACCTTTAGACTTTTTCCTTTGGGACTACGTAAAGTACAAAGTTTACGTGGATAAGGCTGCTACAACTAAGTAAATGAAAGACAACATTGCTCGCGTTTTCGCCAAATACCACTTGAAAATTGGAACGTTGGAATGGAGCATGTTAGGCGCAGTTACGGCCAACATTTGAAGTTAATAATTTTTAAAAAATAAATGTCAAGAATGGTTCTTTTGTATGACATTAAAAAATACCCGATAAAATTGAATTTTTATTTTCTTATTTTTGAATTTTTTCCAAACGAATCACCAGTTAGTATCGAGTTCTTCTCCAGCAGACGTTTTTAATTAATTTCTGTGATTTTAATTAACCATGGCGTAGCAAACAATAAAAATTTTCTTTATTATAAAAATTGTCAATTACCTATTAAGCTGACTTGTAAAACGAAATTGGCGGAGATGTGTTAGTCAATAATGTAGAAAGAGATATAGCACGTAGATTTATTGGGTTAGCAACTAAGTATTTTCGGTTTTTACTGATAGAGAGCGTTGCTTTATTTTTTGTATAACGTATGTTAGTGCTGTACTTTACCGTTTGTCGCGTGATACTAGTCACATTGACGTAACTTCAGAAGCAAGTAGTGCGTGATTTTTATTAATTAATTTTAAATGGAGTGCAGAAACGAACATTTTCGACATTTTTTACTATTTTATTTCCGTATAGGAAAGAAAGCTGCTGCGGCTCACAAAAAGATATGTGAAGTTTATGGTGCTAATTGCTTAACGCTTGTTGTTGCGCACATGTCAGAATTGGTATAAAAAATTCCCTTCTGGAGATTTTTCCCTCAAAGATGAGCAACGTTCTGGTCGGCCTATTGAAGTTGATGATCAAAGTCATAATTGATAGAGGATAGTCATATAATTGTTCGAGAGGTTGCGGAGAGGCTACATGTATCGCACACAACAATTAAAAAACATTTAAAATGTCTTGGGCTAGTTAAGAAGCTTGATATTTGGGTACCTCACGAATTGAAAGAAATTCATTTAACACAAAGAATCAACTTTTGCGATATGCACCTTAGACGAAATGAAACCGACCCTTTCTTAAAAAGAATCATCACTGGTGATGAAAAATGGGTCCTGTACAGTAACATAGTTCGAAAACGATCATGGAGTAAACACGATACAGCAGCTCAAACCACATCGAAAGCTGAATTGCATCCAAAAAAGATCATGCTGTCAGTTTGAAGTGTTAGTGGGATTACAAAGGTGTTGTGTATTTTGAGCTGCTTCCAAGTAACCAAACGATCAATTCTGATGTTTACTGTCAACAATTAATAAAACTGGATGAAGCAATCAAAGAAAAATTGCCAGAATTGTCAAATCGGAAAGCTGTAGTTTTCCACCAAGATAATGCAAGGCCTCACACATCTTTGGCAACTCGTGGGAAACTATTGGAGCTTAGCTGGGAAGTGATGCCACATCCCCCATACAGCCCTGATCTAGCACCATCTGATTACCATTTATTTCGAAGTTTGCAGAATTCTTTGAATGGTAAAACTTTCACAAATGACGATGACCTTCACTCGCACCTGGTTCAGTTTTTTGCTGATAAGGACCAGAAATTTTATGAGCGCGGAATCATGCAGCTGAAAGAAAGATGGCAAAAGGTCATTGAGCAAAATGGAAAATATATAATTGATTAAAAACTATTATTTGTTTAAAAAAAAGTGTTTTATTTTATACTACAAAACCGAAAGTACTTAGTTGCCAACCCAATAGTAGCGGCAGGTGAACCTTAGATTCACAATAACAAATGTTACAATTTATGGAGGGGATATCTTATGTATCTTATGTAACAAGCAGTATCTTAATCTGGTACGTAGACTTCCGCGGTCGTGGTCCATACTATCTTCCTCTGAGCAATAGTTGAGCCCCGAATATGTCCCATACGAAACGTCGGCAGTTATACCAGTGACGCGGTTCCAGCCCGGAAGCCCAGAAGAAGAAAGCAGTATCTTGTTTCACTCTGTGTGGTAATCCGACCCAATTGCTAGGAGTACATCGACGTGCTGTACTTAAGACTTAACATTGTATATGAATGATGAAATAGTTTCGGAATGCTATAAACACTAACTAAGCCAAATTTTTACTTTATTCTACTTTTCTAATTCAACAGTAAAATCTGTTAATTGTTGGAATTGTTAGTGTAATTATATGGTTAAAGGTTATAAACACAAAAATTTTGCTCTATACACTTTTCCCAGCGATGTTCAATAAGTTCGATACCCTTTTTATAATAAGAACTGTCTTGCTCCTCGAAATAACCATTAACTGCCGACATCACTTCTTCATCGTTAGAAAATTTTTGACCACTGAGCCATTTTTTCAAGTTTGGGAACAGAAAATAATCCAAGGGGCTAAATCTGGCGAATAGGGTGCATGAGGCAACAATTCAAATTTTAGTTCATTAATTAATAACGGATTTGTGAGCTGGTGCGTTGTCTTGATGAAACAACACTTTATTCTTAGCCAAATGCGGCCGTTCTTGCTTGATTTCTTCGCTCAAATGTTGCAATAAGTTCGCATAATACCCGCCGTTGATAGTTTTTCTTTTTTCAAGATAGTCGATGAAAATTATTCCACGCGCATCCCAAAAAACCGATGCTATGACCTTGCCTGCAGATAAAACGGTCTTCGCTTTTTTTTTTGGAGCCGGTTCTCCCTTTGAGTCCATTGTTTTGATTGTTCTCTTGTTTCGGCTGTGAAGTGATTGTTGACCTATGTTTCGTCCATGGTTATGAAACGGCGTAAAATTTTTCTGCTTGTTGCTGTGAAACTTCACTAAACACTCAATTGAAACATCTTCACGACACTGTTTTTGCTCTAGTGTGAGCAAACGCGGCACCCATTTTGCACACAGCTTTCTCATGTCCAAATTTTCAGATAATATGCGATACCGCACTATTTGAAATGCCTACTCTGTCTGCTAGCTCGGGCACTTTCAGTCGACGATCATTCATTACCGCTTTGTGGATTTTCTTCACCATTTCTGGAGTCGTCACCTCATTTGGTCGACCTCTACGATGCTCGTCTTGGCAGCTCGTACGGACTCGTTTAAACTCTGCTACCCAATATTTCACTATTGTAAATGAAGGAGCAGACCCACCCCGAGTAGAATCCAGTTCTGCTTTTATATCGGTTGGGCTGAGGTCTTTCAAATAAAAGTATTGTATCACGTAACGATGACCAATTTTCTCCATTTTTACAAATTAACTGAAAGCGTTCACTATTGATGGCTGCCAAACAAATACTAAACAACGTGGCGTCTTAAAACTTGAAACACATGCTTTATAGATTGTGTACTTTCTAATAGAGTGATATTTTTCAAAAAACTAGGTCAGGTCGAGTACTTATGGGGCCACTATCGTAGGCAAATACGTTGTAGTTTAGTTAATAATGCTTAAGTTTAAAATGTTTTGCTTTTTATGTCCCTTTTATTGTTTATTTGACTTGTATTTGTTCTTATATTCTAGAAATAATATTTTGAGGAACATTTATATGTACTTAATATCAGTATTACATACTAAATGTATTGTAATTAGTTGTAAAACTATCGGAAGAAAATACACAAGACCAAAGCTCAACTGGTAGCAAATACGTTCAACACAAAAGCTCCATAAATCAATACTAATTTCACTGGAAATAAACTGAATTTCAAAGTACCCAATTTTCAGTTTCGAAGACCATAATTCGGCATACGCTATTTTATTGACTGCTATCGTGGATCTTTATGCAAAGCAGTTTCCTATAATGACAGCAATGTCGTGACTTTTACATTATTTACGCGTTCCGCGACTCTCCTTCGCATTCCTGAGTCCTCGCGCTGATTCCGCGATCTAAACGGTAATTTTACGATTCATTACTTTTACCGGAATTGATAACTTGCTGTTGATATACACTTTTCAGTCGTTTATCGAAATTGGTAGAGTACATTGGGGGATAATCTTCGTATTTACAATTTTTTAACAAGAAATTTGGTTCAGTGCGTACAATAAATCATTCGGAGGGTGTTTTGAATTTATTTTTTTAACTATTAAGAATATAAAAATTATTTCAATCATTTAACACATATATATATGTGTACATATGTCACTCCATCATGTGGATTATAGCATAGACAAAGTAATGGGTGTTTTTTAAGCTGCATGAGGACTATCGATATCGATAACTATAGTTTGACAGCTGATAATGTCAAACTGTGTGATATATGTATTTGTTCAGTAATGTTTGGCAAGTCATTATGAATCGTTTAACGTCAGAACAACGCTTCCAAATTGTGGAAATATACTTTGAAGAAATAAATCTGTTCGCGAAGTTCACAGAGCACTTCGTCCATTTTATGGTCAACTTAATCGGCCTAGTGAGCAAGTAATTCGTGCAGTTATTGATCGTTTTCGCAGTAATTTTACTCTTCTCGATTCAAAATCATCAACGAGACAAAGAAATATGGGTACCGAAGAGAATATTGCTGCTGTAGTGCGAAGTATTGAAGAAGACGCCGAAATGTAGATTCGTCGTCGTTCTGAACTAGGCCTTTCTCCTTCGACTGCGTGGAAAATTTTGGCTTACACGCCTATAAAAAACAGCTCGTCTAAGAATTGAAGCCAAACGACCATCGTTTACGTCGCATTTTTGCTGATTGGGCTCATTTGAAACTGGCCGAACATGAGCATTTTTATCAAAGAATTGTACTTAGTGATGAAGCTCATTTCTGGTTAAATGGCTACGTTAATAAGCAAAATTGCCATATTTGGAGCGAAGTCAATCCTCGAGCCGTTAACGAATCACGATTTCATCCATTAAAATTGACTGTTTGTTGCGGTTTACACGCTGGCGGCATCATCGGTTTTTATTTCTTTCGAAATGAGAAAGGAGCTGCCGTTACGGTGAATGGCTATCGAGCGCTATCGAGCCATGCTGACTGAATTTTTGTTTCCAAAAATTAATCAGCTAAACATCGACGACATTTGGTCCCAAGAAGACGGCGCAACTTGCCATACAGCGCGCTTAACAATCGATTTATTGCAAAACTAATTTGGTGGCAACTTTATTTCCAGAAGTGGTCTTGTTTACTGCCCCCCCTTGGTGCGATTTAACGCCTCTGGATTACTTTTTATGGGACTATGTTAAGTCATTGGTTTATGTCGACAAACCAGCAACTTTTGAGGCAATGGAAGCCAATATTCAAGCCACTATTGACGCCATACGGCCAGATTTAGTGGAAAAAGTAATCAAAAATTGGACTGATCAAATGGACCATGTAACTCGTTGCAGCGCCGCACATATACCGGAAATCATATTTAAAAAATAAATGCCATGAAATTATCTACCAGATTATAATAAAAAAAAATTTATTCCAACAATATTTCTGTCTTGGATTATCATTTTAAGTTCTCAAGCTTTTAAAAAACACCCTATATATCTCATGATAAGAAGACAGATGATAATCAATAGTTTACTTTGGGAGAGAGAGGGAGGGTAAGAGCTAAAAGAAGATGATGAGTTGAATCCCATTGAAGCGCCTCCAGAACAGTTCATTCGGAAATAATTTAAATTGTTTTGACTTCTGAAATTGACCCGCGTTGATGCTGCCATCATCAGGCGGCTGCTCACAATGTATTTGATCACAAACACTAGGTACAACCCCTACGAATTGCGACTTGAATACAATATAGCCTGAGACTGTACCCGTTGTCGACTTCATCACATGAGCGGTGTCACGGGTACGCTAGGAACTCACTATAACTATCTCTTCAACTAAAGGAGGTCTCTTTATTCCATTTCCTATGCTCCTGCTCGGACCACAGCATAGATAAAATCTATCTCCTGATAAGAAGACAGATGATAATCAATAGTATATTTTGGGGGAGAAGGGAGGGAGGTAGGGCAAATGTAATTATTACTTTTTTAGAATATGTTTTCTCAATAAATGATTGATTATTATATGAATACGAATGCAAAGAAAAGAAAATATAAGTGTATTTGTGCCAAATAAGAGCTAAAAGAAGACGATGAGTTGAGTCCCATTGAAGCCCCGAAAGAATAGTTAATTCGGAAATAATTTATGTTGTTTTGACTTCTGGAATTGACCCGCGTTGATGGATGCGTAGATGGTTTAGTTTCTTGATGAGTTATCGGCAGATTCGGCACAAGGCTGCTCATAATGTGTTTGATCATAAACATTACGCACAACTCTTACAAATTGCGACTTGAACACAATATGACCCTAGGCTCTGTTCGTTATAGACTCCATCACGCAACGTCACGAGTACGCTAGGAATCAGTACGAATACCTTCAACTCTAGGAAATGAAAATTCAATGGTATTTTCAGATTTGTTATTTATTGGCAACTTTTTGAAATATTAAAAAAAAATGAAAATTGAAGAAACTTTCAGTCTTTTACATTCGCAACTACTGAAGATGTAACGAAACTAAAAACTGATAGATATTTTTTTTACATAGAATTTAATTTAAATTAAAAATTTATGGCCCACTAAGTTTTCATTGTATAACACAAATTTGTTTTTTTTAACGGAATTCATAGTTGGCTATCACTTAGTCTAGGCCAAGTTGGTTCTCAACGGTACGGATCGCGTACGGAGTTTGTTTTCGTACGGGTATTTTTTGCCGTAGTTTTCCAGGCGCGAAACTTTTTAATTATCTGCTGATGATGGCAACTTAGTTGTTGAAATACGTATACAGAAGACGAAAATTAATGTGGCAAGGGGTTATATATCAATCTTCAATGATCTAGGCCAAGTATCTATTTTTTATGTCATAAAAATAAGATTTGGTATGCTTATTGTTTTAGATTTCTTGCTACGAGGATAGTTTGACAAGTAGTGAGGATGACACATAGGTGGCGCTCTAATTGGTAAAACAAATGCACTGTAATTTAGGTTGCCTATTTATATGTTTACATTCCGATATTTAGATAAATCGGTTGATTAGTTTATTTTTGACAGCTGATTGAAAAAGAAGCAACACATCGTTTTGTTAAAATGGAAAAAGCAGAGTATCGTGCGGTGATTAAATACTTCGTAATTAAGGGTATGAAAGCTACCGAAATAAAAGATGAGTTACGGGAAACATTAGGTGAATCTGCTCCATCATCCGCCACAATAAGTAGATGGGTAAATGAATTTAAAGGTGGTAAAACAAGCTGTGTTGATGAGGCGCGCTCTGGAGCACCCAAAATCGTGGCTTCTAAGGAAATGATTATAAAAATCCATAATATTATTACGTGAGATCGACGACTCAAAATAAGAGAGATAGCAAACATGGTAAACATTTCAACAGAACGCGTATAACACATTTTGACGAAAGAATTGGGCCTTTCCAAGCTTTCGACAAGATCGGTGCCGCGATTACTTACGACTGATCAAAAGTTCACTCGTTTGCGCATTTCCAATGAATATTTGGACCTTTACAAGCGGAATCCGGTTGATTTTTGTAGGCGATTTGTTACTTGCGATGAAACTTGGAAATACTACAATACACCCGAAACTAACAGTCGAAACAATGGTTAGAACGTGGTTCTGCACCTCCAAAGAAAGCGGAAACCATTTAATCGGCAAACAAGGTGATGGCATCAATTTTTTGAAATTCGAAGGACATTTTGCTCATTGATTACATTCAGAAAGGTGCCACAATAAACACACAATATTATGCAGAATTTCTACAAAAATTAATTTTTGAGATTCGTGCTAAACGGTCAGGAATGACGAAGAAAAAGATTCTGTTTCACCAAGACAACGCTCCCTCGCATACCAGCACAGTTGCGATGTCCAAAATCCAGGAGTTGCATTTCAAATTATACCGCATGCGCCTTATTCGTCGGATCTAGCCCCTTTCGACTTCCATCTTTTTCCAAAATTGAAAATGGCACTAGGTGGAAAGAAATTTTCGTCTGACGACGAGCTTATCATCTTCGTAAATGAGTATTTTGCAAGCCTTCCGGAATCGCATTTTAAAGATGGAAAAAGGGCATTGGAGCACCGTTGGAATAAATGTATTGCTCTTTTAGGAGAGTATATTGAAAAATAAAAATTATTTTGTATTTAAGAAAATAAATCCTTTTTACTGTACTTTGGCGTAGTGAAAATATCCGTTTCATACATGTAGATTCACACAAGTAATTCGCTAAAGAGAATGTCTGAATGAAAATGTGGTGCCACATATGTACTTAGATGGGCGAGGAACTGAATGAATACTGAATGGAAGTACATTGTCGACCACTTAGCGTTCAAAGACTGCGTTACAAATATCAGCCAGCCAATTGTGTACTCGTCAAAAGGGCATCATATCATACTACATATACTTACTGTAATCCCATTGTCCTCTTAAACACCATTGTACAGTCGGGACGGGCTAATTATACAAAATACACCATAAATAACTCAAATAATTGAAGGATATTCCACCTCCATTACGTGATTATTTTAAATGAGGGTTATATTTGTTTCATTAAGAGCAATTTATATTGAAATTATTGTATTAAAATTGTCTGCGGTGTATGATAGTCCTTGTGTTTTTAAAGATCACACATACAGGATGGGACAAAAAGCATCATCTGATTTTCCTTCGCCGTAACTTTTGTTCAAAGTGAAAACTCACTTGGTTTTTAACTGATTACACTGCACGACAATATGGTAACTTTTGTCTGATGATTGACTTTTATCACGTGATATTTACTAATTTTCGATATTGATTATTAATTTATAATTAATTTAAACGAAAGTGATGAAGACAGCAATAACCTTGAGGATGTCCAAAGTATGTGAAAAAGTGTGATATTTTTCTTGTATGTCATTTTAGATAGTTTACGCCAGGTACTTCATTAATATTGGATTGTTGTTAACATTACCAATTATTATGTTCAAATGCATATTATTATAAATATGTAATTAACGGGAAAATTTTAATTAGAAATGTATCGTCAATGTGGATCTGACCATTATGTGTTGTAAAACATAAAAGAATTTATATTTTTGTTTACAAAATGAGATTAATAATAATAGGTATTTATTCATTACAATAGCGCATTGTATATGTAAAAATAACATCTAAAACCTTGCTTCTTATATGTGTATGTACATTTATAATAGAATCATTTTATGTTTCTGCATTTATGTATTTTAACATATTAAGAACTCATAAAAATTTGTGTTTAATTAATATACATACATATGTATAAGTATACATATTGAAGAAGAAATATCGACCGTACTTAATTCAAAAACAAAATATTCTGTCCTCAGTTTTTTTGTAACAGCTCTGGTTTACGAGATACAGTTTTCACGAAAAAATCGCTGTGTTAGTGTGTTAATTTGCTTGTAATTAAGAAAATATTAAGTTTTCTTAATATAATTTGATATGGCATCGTCAAGAAGAGTTTGTGTCAATGATCCAAACCATTTTTGTTTCGTTTGCGGAGAGTATATATTTAAAGAATACTGTTTGAATGTGGCAGCGTTCGTGATTGAGGCTTACAAAAATTACTTTGGTCACACACTGGAAATGTAAGACAAGCCTTGGATTTCGCAAAAGGTATGTAAAACGTGCGTTGAGTTTCTGCGTTTGTAAGAAAAGGAATAGCTTTAGGTACGAAATCGCTATGATCTGGACTGAACCCTTGAACCACCACGACGACTGTTATTTTTGTTTGGTGAACATAACTGGCATTAACCGAAAAAATCGAGCTAAATGGGAATATCCTTCCATACGGTCGGCACATAGACGTGTTTTGAGTCCTAAAATATCACTTGAACCTCAAGCTGATGCTTCACAGGAGGAGCCTATGCATTTTAAGGCAAAAACTTACAGTAGTGATAGCTGAAAGCGCCAAAACTACTCAACCAAGATGATTTAAACGACCTTTTCAGAGATCTGGGACTCTCAAAGGCTGCTTCATAAATTTTGGCTTCTAGGCTAAAAGAAAGGAACTTAGTAACAAAAGAAATGAAAATTTCTTATTACGGCATAAGAGAACACAATCTCAAATATTTTGCTGAAGAAAATGGTTTCGTATTTTGTAAAGATGTACCTGGTTTAATGGCTGCAATGGGAAAATTACGTTTCTAGTGTGTGGCGTCTATTCATAGACTCATCAAACAGCAGTCTAAAATGTGTTCTCCTATACAATGGGAATAAATTAGTGTTGTTGCCTGTTGCACATTCCACAAAAGTAAAAGAAGAATATACAACTATTGCTCTGGTTTTAGACAAAATTAAATATGTGGAACACAATTGGCTCATATGTGTTGATTTAAAAATGGTCAACTTTCTTTTAGGCCAACAAGGTGGTTATACAAAATATCCCTGTTTTCTTTGCTTGTGGACAATAGAGCTAAATATCAACATTGGATTAAAAAATAATGACCTTCCCGGGAAGCGCTAGTT
Source organism: Dermolepida albohirtum (assembly GCA_031893035.1). Lineage (NCBI taxonomy): Eukaryota > Metazoa > Arthropoda > Insecta > Coleoptera > Scarabaeidae > Dermolepida > Dermolepida albohirtum. Next base: position 13,649 of record JAVIWB010001341.1, on the reverse strand, counting down.
GTAGGACAACAGCACGTGATAAACTCACCTTTAGTATCAAGGGATCGTATAATTTTTGCCTCCGTTACGTATAAAACTAGGGCTTATAAAACAATTTGTAAAAGGTCTTGACAAATATGGAAATTGTTTCCTTTTCCTATCAAAAAAATTTCCAAAACTGAGTGCAGAAAAGATAAAAGCGGAAATTTTTGATGGGCCACAAATAAGATCATTAATAAAAGAATTTTACAGACACTATGACAGAGATTGAGAAAACGGCATAGAATGAGTTTGTTTGGTTTGTGGTTTGTTAAAAAAGAATAGGTCTGAATTTTCTCAACACGTCGAACAACTGATGAGTCACTTTCAAAGGCTTGGATGTAACATGAGCATCAAGTTACACTTTCTTCACAACCATCTGGACTATTTTCCCGTCAATCTTGGGAACCTAAGTGAAGAACAGGGGGAGCGATTTCACTAGGACTTCCGTACCACGGAGGAACGCTATCAGGGCTACCGGAACGCACACATGATGGCTGACTATTGTTGGAGCATTCAGAAAAGCTCTCTGTCTTCAGCTTTAGCAAGAAAATCATATAAGAGAAATTTTTTTTCATTGTAAGTATTAAATAAATTAGAATTATCTCTAAATTTAGAGTGTTTTATTATAAAAAACATCCGTGTCATATTTTTTTAACTAGAGCTGATACAGAAATTTCAATCACGGAATTGAAATTGTCATCAAAAATTGGACTAATATCATGTAACAGAACCTAATCATCAGAAATACTGTTGTGCAGTGTTATTTTTATTCCTACTTATAAATGTTGTTTTAATTAATTGTGGAAAATTATGTCCGACAAATGGCCGTCGCCGGCGTTCATACAAATTTGGTCTCTTTTGACTACATTTTGCATAACTGTGCGCGACATTTGTGGTGTCGCGTTGTCAATTTCGGCTCGAATGTTGTTCTTTAACTCCTCCAAGGTGCGGGGCTTGTTCGCGTACACCGACTTCAAATATCCCCAGAGGAAGAAGTCCGGGGCAGTCAAATCTGGAGATCTGGCCAGCCAAGCCCAATCACCGAAACGCGAAATTACACGCGCTGGGAAAGCATCCTTCGAAATACGCATTGTGTCGCGTGCAGTTTGACGAGTGTTCCCGTTCTGTTGGGACCACACGTCCTCCAAATGCAGATCGTCAACTTCCGGTAAGAGAAAAATTCAGTCAGTACGGCGTAATAGCGTTACCGTCGGCTCTTTTGAAAAAATAAGATCCAATCACCTTTTTCGACGTAAGTGCACACCACACGGTAACTCCAAGAAGGTGTAATGGTGGTTCATGAATTATAGGCGGATTTTCCGTCCCCCAGAACAGAGAATTTTGCTTATTGACGTGACCGCTGACATCTAAAATCCTACAGCTGAATTCTAAACGGGCACCACAGGCATTTGGTAACAACTGTTGAACCACTTGAATTTTGTATGAAAACATTTTTAAATCTAATGTCAAAATGCGGCGCAGCGAACGCCGCGAAATGTGCAATTGTTGAGCACGTTTTCTTGTGGATGCCTCGGCCTCCTCTCCCACATTTGCAGGCCTTGCTTCGACGTTTTCAGGAATTGAGTGCAGAAATTCACAGTGCTATAATAACATTACACAAAGAAAAATTATCACTACGGACGATAGTGCAATAATTAAAATTAACACATCTTTCAGTGCAAGGTACAGTGAAAATATACATAACAACGGGTGCAATGCAACCAGAAAAACGTGTTGGAAGACCAAGGATCACCACTAGACAAGAAGATTTGCAGTTGAAACTGTTATATAGGCGGAATAGAAAGTTAACAGACCGCAGCTACGCGCAGATTTAAATAAAAATTGTGAAAATCCGGTGTCGCTGACTACTGTAAAAAGACGTTTATCAAAGGCGGGATTAAAAGGGCGATTTGCTGTTCGTAAACCATTGCTACGATCACAAAATTGTAAAAAACGGGCCAAGGAGCACCAACACTGGGATATAGAAATATAGAAACGGGTTCCGTGGGCCGACGAATCCAAGTTCCAAGTGTTTGGAAGTATTCGGCGCGTTTTTGTTTGCAGAGGAGTTGGCGAAAGGACGTCTGATATCGTCCTTTCGGCAACTCGTCTGTGTTGTGCCAACAGTTAAACACGGTGGAGGTTCACTTCTTGTTTGGGGACCATTTTCTTTTAATGGTGTTGGAGATTTGCATAGAATTGATGGAATTTTAAGAAAAGAAGGATATTTGAAAATTTGAAAGGAACACGCAATTCCGTCCGGAATTAAATTGATGGGAGAAGGTTTTTATTTACAACAAAATAAAGACGCCAAATATAGTGCTAAACTTTGTAAAGACTATGTGAAACAAGAAGAAGAAAGACTTCTTGTAAATATGGTTTGGTCTGCACAATCGCTTGATATGAATCCTTTCGAATTGCTGTGGGATGAGCTGGAAAGAAAAGTGAGAGAACACTGTCCAAAATCGTAGCAGCAGCTGTACGAACACTTTACAAATGCTTGGAACAATATTCCAGTTGAAACTCTTCAAAAAGTTGTGTTGAGACTACCTAAAATTTGTAAAGTAGTTTTTGAGTGTAAAGGAGGATATTTTGACGAAAGTCGCTTAAAATAAAAATTGCTAATTTTTCTTCATAGAACTAATGTTATTATTTATTATTTTGTTTTATAAGGATATATAGTTTATGTTTGTAGTAATTACATTTTTATTCGTATATATATTGTTTTACCAAAAGCGTACCATTTTTTTGTATTTTACCTTTGTGATTCCTCATTTATCGTCGTTAGTATAAAGGATGTTTTAAATTGCGCGGTTTTTTAAGAATAAATAAAATATAGATGGCGCACTGAATTTGTCTGGGTATGTGGGTATTTAAAAAGTGTGATGTATGACATTTATATAAATGGCTTCGTACACGGTACAACGACGCGTTCAAGTTGTTGAATTATTTAATGAAAATCAGCGTTCTGTGAAAAGAGTTTTTAGAAAATTACGTGAATTTTATGGTTTACATAATCGTCCATTTGAAAGCACTGTTGGTAGAATTATTAAAATATTTCAAGAGACCGGTTCCGTGGAAGATCAAAAAAGTGAAAAATACAATCGTAGTGGTCGTTCACAAAAAAATATTGGTCTGGTTCCTGAAAGTGTTGCTAAAGTTCCTGAAATGTCTATTAGACGACGTTCACAACAACTTGGACTTAGTGGATCAACAACATGGCGTATTTTACACAAGGAATTAGCTTCAAAGGCATATAAGATTCAAATAACACAGGAACTGAAGCCATTAGATCATTTAAAACGTCGTTTATTTGTCAATTTCATCATTGAACAACCATCTGACTTTTCTCAAAAAATAATGTTTTCCGATGAGGCACATTTTGGACTTGGTGGCTATGTTAATAAACAAAATTACCGTATTCGGGGTGAGGAAAATCCACGTATTATTCATGAGAAGCCTATGTATCCTAAACGAATTACGGTTTGGTGTGCATTATAGTCAGGTGGTGTAATTGGACCTTACTTCTTTGAAAATGGTGAAGCTCTAACTGCCCTGCCAATGGTGATTGATATCGTCGGATGATAACGGCTACGCTACGCCTCACTTTGCACACGAATCAATTGATTTATTGAGAGAAAAATTTCCTGAACGTGTAATCTCAAGAAAGGGTAATGTTAATTGGCCACCAAGATCATGTGATTTATCACCGTTAGACTATTTTCTTTGGGGTTATGTGAAAAGTCAGGTTTATGAAAACAATCCACAATGAATTCCTGCTTTGAAAGATGAAATTAGCCGTGTCATTGGTGAGATAGAGCCTCAATTATGTCAAAATGTCATTGAAAATTTTAACGAAAGAGTGGACGTCTGTGGAGCTGCAAGAGGAGCTCATTTGGCAGATATTATTTTTCGCATATAAATGTCATAACTGATACTTCAGTTACCAATAAAAAGTGTTTGAAAATGAATGCAAACTATGTGTTTTATTTATTCTTTAAGAAAACCGCGAAATTTGCAACACCTTTTATTTAGAGGACTTGCATATATACTAAGAAAACATGGAGCAAAGAAATCAACAATAACTTGAGGAGTATCCATTTCATCCAATTCATTCTGCATAACACCTGGAATCCGAGTCGTGATTGCACATAAGACCATATACAACAAGGATCTTATCTAATGAATTGATCATTATTCCTTATATAAGCTTTGTAGGCATCCAATGTTAAATGTTTTGCCAATGGGCGAAGTCTTTTAAATTCGCTATAGTGCGTAATGTTGTCAGAACACCAACATTTAGTATGTCACTTCTGCTTCTGTTTTGGAATCAGTAATCTCCTTGTTGAACCAAGGGGGATAAATAGAATTTAGCAATTCACCTATCAAATGCATCATAGTTTCTTGTAGAATTCATTCAGCATAACATCAACATCATTATGGGCGATTACCAATAAAAGGTTTTTGAAAGTGAATGCAAATTATGTGCTTTATTTATTCTTTAAAAAAAACGCGAAATTTTAAACAGCCTTTAGATAATAAATTAATGCAGTTTTATTTGTAAAAAGATAAATCACAGGTCTACGCACGTATTTGCCCATCCGAAGAATTTTTTACGAGCAATAATATGAAAATAAGGATAATAATTACAGCACTACATATACGAGTGTATAATAAAGTAGTAAGTCGGAAATCAAGAAGTTTCTATTATTTCCTTTTATTGTGAGTCAATTGGATCGAAATATCGAGACACTCGTTGAATATCCGAAGTCGTTTCCTTTTTACAATTTATTATATTTTAATTGTGACTGTTACAAGCGCACAATACATATGATACACCCGTGATACACTGGAGGACAATGGACGAGTCTTTTCATTTTTGACGATGTATTTGTGTAGCAGTAAATGTGAATGTGTACATATCGTTGATTAACGATGTCAGATGCATGCAGAGTGCCCTCGTAAATCGCGTACGAATCCCGCATTACTTGTTTTTCTCACAAAAAGTCCCATCCGGGTAGTTAGTGGTGGCGACGCATTCAATAGTTTGTGATTCTGACATTATTATACGTTTTTTTCTTCCCGTACGTAGGAAGGTCGAATTTATTTAATTGCAAAGGATACTCCCTTATGTATAGATGTACAATTGTGCATATTCCATATGTTCGTATTTACACATGCACATGCCGCAAATGGGATATATTGCGTGGAAAAGATATGATACTGAATGGATTGAATTCAAGTTTCACATCTGAACTATATCATATCTTAGATATATCTCACGTATAAGATGTATAAAGCGGTTAAAACTAGAATTTTTCAGTTTAGGATCGTAAAAGCGCATAATTGTATGCAATTATTAACCAACCGTGGGTTTTCATTTAAAAACTATCTTCATAGTGCAATTTATGGCTTGAATTCACTGTTTCCATGGACATAACAGGGTTGTATTTAAATAAAACATAGAATAATTGATATATTGGGCTGAAATTTATTCCAGGTGTCTGGATATTGTCTCTGAGCTTCTGTATAGTTCTTGACTTGGCATGAACCAACGACCTAACGTAATCCCATAAAAAGAAATCGCGGCGTTAAGACACGTGAGTGAGATGGCCAATCGACCAGACCATTTCTCGTTATCGAACCTCGAATAGACCAGTTATTTCACCAGTTTTGTGGCATGTGACCCCATCTTGTTGGAACCACATACCTCTGATTCCAAGTCCATCCAATTTTGGCCAAAAATAGCCTTCCAACATGGCATGTTAGCGAACTCCTTTGACCGTTACATGGCGATTATTTTCATCGCCGTAAAAATATTGTCGAATCACACCCCCGGCATGATATCCACACTACGTGAGCACTTTTTGTGACTGTAATGAAGTCTGCTGAAGCATGTGTGGGTTTGTTGCTGTCCAATAACGCATATTTTGCTTATTGACAAAGCCATTAATCCAAAAATGAGCTTCATCGCTGAAGATGATTTTTCAATGAAATTCAGGATCTATTTCAAACTTTAGCAGGGGCCAGTCAAAGAAGTTTCAGCTCTTCAAATGATCAAGAGGTTTCATATCTTGAGTTCGTTTAGTTTTGTAAGGATGCTAATCAAGATCTTTACGAAAAATTTGTAACAATGTGGTATGACAGATTCCCAAATCCTGTGAACGGCGTGGAATCGACTGATTTGGCTCATTTTGAACTGAAGCACTTACGACTGCGATATTTTCGGTACTTGGACCGGTACGTTGTCTCACTGGTACAGGGATATCCAATAGTGAATATTTTGAATGACCGAATTTTTAACGCAACAAAACGTCGAATTTTTGAACCATCCTCCGTACAGTCTGGACCTAAGTCTCAGCGATTTCTTTACCTTTCCGAAAATCAAGAACAGACTGCGTAGTCAAAGTTTCCAGTCATCAGAAGCAGCAGTTGATGCCTTTGAAAACATAATTTAGACTGTACCAACAAACTAGTGGAACAACTACTTCCAGAGTTGATTCGAGCGCATGCGAAAGCTCACTAATCTTCGTAGAGAATACTTCGAAAAACAATGAAGCCTTTACAAGCTATCCACTGTTTTATTCTAGTTTTATATGTAAAACTTAAAAGAATCCCCATGTATTAATCTTACCACAGTCTCCTTTAAGATTCATCTATTTATAATATCCTAGAAAATAGTATCAGCTATAAACAGTGTACTTTTATTTCTTACTGGTGGGGCGGTGTATACACTCCGCGCAACATGAATAGGACCAACTGCATATATGACATTTGTAGTTGGTATAAACATGGTAGCGCGCTGGAATTGTTATTTTCGAAAATAAGAGGGTTGATAAAAAGATGTATGTAGGTACCAAATATAATTTTTGTAAAAGTCAGTGCAAATGTACGTTACTAATGACAATAAGTAGTTGAATTTGATGGAGCCTGTGGTTGATTAATGGTTGATATATAACCCCTTTCCACAATTAACTATTGTAAATTCTGAGTACAACCAAGTTGTCATCATCAGCAGATAATTTCAAACGCCACCTTGAAAACACGGCGAAGAAATTGTACGAAACCAAGATGTACACTGTGTGGACAGTGTACATCTTGTTTGCAACGGTGCGGATCGCGTACGGAGTGTATTTTTCGTACAATTTCTTCGCCGTGTTTTACAAGGTGCGACACTTTGAAATTATCTGCTGATGATGACAACTTGGTTGTCGAAATGCGTATACAGAATTTACAAATAGTTAATTGTGGAAAGGGGTTATATATCAACCTTATTGATCAAGACAATAAGTAGAGTAATTAAACGCCACTTGAATACGACCAATCTACAAAATAAAAGATTCGTTTGCAATAACAAAATACTTTATTGTTCAATAATGAGTACTTTTGCCATTATTTCTTATAACCTCAAATAGTCGGGATGGAATGGAATTATACAGGGTTCTCAAGTAGTCAACGGGAAGTTCTGCCCAACTTCGTTTCAGCGCCTGCTCTAGTTCGTCAGCGCAACTGAATTGGGTAGCATTGGATTACAATTTACGCGACAACCATCCCCAAACATTTTCTATGATGTTCAGGTCGGGGAGAGCGATGGCCAACCGAGAACCTCCATGCCTTGTTCTTGAAACCAGCGTCGAACAATGCGCGCGGTGTGAATACTGGCATTATCCTGTTGGAAAATAAATGGCCCACCTGCCATAACGTTGGAAAATTTGTCTTTCACCTGTTGCAGCAGCTGGACGTACCTTTCCGAATTCTGTCTGCCCTTCACTATTACTAAATCAACAGGTCCGTTATAGGAAACAGCTCCCCATACCATGACTGAACCAACATCGGCTCGCCTTCGTGACTGAATCACTTCATCTTTACGTAAATCGTGGAAATAATAAGAAAACCCATCCGGGCCATCTAAATTAAACTTCTTCTCGTCACTGAAAATAACAGTTTGCCATTCTCTTGTCCAACCCATTTTTGCTTGAGCAAACTGAAGACGTGCAGTGCGCTGAAATTCCCTTAAAGGAGGCCGCCGTTTAATTTTCAAACGTTTTAAATGCGGACAGGTCTTCAGTAACTTCTGTACAGTTCTTACCGATGCATTCGTTCCAACGTTATTCGCGATTTGTCTTGCCGTTAATGCCGAATTCGATGCTTCGCGTAATATGGCTCGACGTTCTCTCTTAGTTGTAACGGATGTTGTTCGCCCTTTAAAACGTTTTCCATAATTCTCGGGATCCCTAATAAAATTGTTCACAACCTGGTGTGATCGACTTATTTTCTTTGCAGTAGCCCTTGAGGAATACCCTTCTTGATGGAACGCTTTAATTTTTCCAATTTCTTCCATACTTAAGCACTTCTGTCGTCCCATCGTTGCACAATACCCTTAATTACAGATGTTTGTTTATCCGGATACACGTTGTAACTCGACACTCATCCGGTAGCTTACTATTAAATACTGGTCGTATCCAACCGGCGCGGTGCATTTTATATGTATGTGGTACTTACGTCACCCAATGCATAACGTTAGGCACTATTGCGCAATAATGTGTATTATTTGCCATATCAAACCATTACAAACTTGCATTGTATTTTTAGTAAATGAATTGTTTTTCAAACCACCGAAAGCTTGCAACAAGTCGGGTGGTCCTATTCATGTTGCGCGGAGTGTATGTTTAAAGTCTAACTAGCTATTTATTGTAAATTGTTTACTTGTGTTGTGTAAGTAAAAGTTGGCAGTGACTTTCGGTTTAACCGCAAGCAAAAATTTTTTTAATGCAACATAAGCACCTAACCTTACCAGAAGTTTTCAAAAAAATAAAGTAGTATTACCGATACGTTTAACGAACGATTTCAATCAACCAACTTGTATATTGAGAGTCACAAATTCCACATATGTACATATTTATGGCCCTGCTAAACATAAAATTAATTTAATTCTTGATTTAAAACTAGAAAAAATAATAGGCAATAGACACTTTTAAAAAGTATTTTAAAAAAAGCTTAATTTCACTAAATAATCGCCAAAAAACATGTATGATTGTTGGATTTTTGTAAAACGGGATGGCGGATGTGCAATCATGCCAAGAGCTTCGGTCCGGGACTTGTACCGACACATGGCCCATTAGTTGATGACGACCTGCCTACTCCTCTATAACCTACCATTTTCTTTAAGAAGCGGCACATTCGTGTTATTAATTGGTAGTATAACAAGAAATGTTAATCTCTTGGAAAGTTTTTTAATATATTTACAATGAAATATAATTTATATTTTAATATATTTTATATTTAGTTATGTTTTTGCGTTATGTTTTTGAAAATTTATTTTTCATTCTTGCCGTTTTTTTATGTTTTCATATAACACTAAAATTGTTTTCTTCTTTTCTTCTCCTTCTTTTCATTTTATTAAAATATTTTTAAAATCGGTAGTATCATACTTTTATTACCAACTATTAATACTGGACTGAATGTACTAGGTGTACAGAAAAATCGTTACCGATTTTTGCGTAAAAAGCTACATAATTTTCATGAAAATGGAAAAATTGATTTATTGAAAGTATTGGGCATTTGATTCTATACATCTTGCCCATCTCTTAGTCAATTTATGGATGCCATCACAAAAAGATCCTTTGAGCAAAACTATTCATCGAGCCATTTTCTAATTTTTTCGAAATTGGCGAAGTGCTGCTCTGCGTCTCCCATTGATGCGAAAAGGTAATAGTCGGACGGGGCAGGGTCTGGAGAGTACGGTGGGTGCGATATTATGTCCCATCCAAGTGCTTTCAATCCTTCCTTGACCGGTTTTGCTGTATGAGACGCGCGTTACCGTGCCTTCGGACCCATTCTGGACTTTTTCTATCAATGCATGGTTCAAATTGGTAATTTGTTGTCGGTAGCGACCAGTATTAACTGTTTCCCCAGGTTTCAACAGTTCGTAATAAACAACGCCACTCTGATCCCACAAAACACAGAGCATTGTTTTGCGACCGAAACGATTTGGCCTTCAAGTCGATGGACCGGCTTCTCCAGGTAAACTATGATTATTTGCCCTTAGAGTTTTCTAAGTAAATCACTTTTTCATCACTAGTTACTATTCGATGTAGAAATGACTTCTGATTATACTTTTGGAGCAGCATTTCACAGACGATTTTTCGATTTTCCATTTGCCTGTCATTAAATTGATGTAGCATCCATTTTCGCATCTTGTGAATTTCTCCCATTGCTCGCAATCGATCGTTAAACGTTTCTTGGGCCATTTTTAGCGTTTCTGCCAATTGGTTTTGAGTTTGGGTAGGGTCTTCATTGAATAACTCCTGTTGTTTCATATCTTCAAACTTTTTCGGTCTACCAGAACGTTCTTTGCCTTGCACATCGAAATTACCAATTTTGAATTTTCGAAACCACACCTCATATGTTTTTATGGTTCGAGCATGCTCACCGTAAGTTCCTACCAGCAAATGATGACTTTCAGTAGCTTTTTTCTTTTAAATAAATAAGAAAAATAAAGTGTGTCGTAAATGCACTTTTTCAGGCACGAAATTCGACATTTTCAAATAGGTATAAATCTATGACAGTATTACTTTCGCAAGCTTTGAAGCTTGATGTCAGGAGAATAAAATGACATATGTATCAAATCATAACATTGCATACTTAAGCCTAGCGACGTCTGTTATAAAAATGGGTAATGAGTTTCCGTTACATCTGGTAGTTTCTCATAACATCATTTTTGACTTCTTAATTTTCTTTTATTGCTCTGAAAAGATATATTCTGAAGAAATTTTGAAACTGTTCCTATTCTAGACTTTTAATTTAGTAATGTCTTTACTATTGTACAGTCAAATATTTGAGAAAGAAACATTTTTGCACTATCAGTTTCTTTTTCCATGTCCTGTTGTTTCTATCTCGTCATCAATTCTTTAGTTTTACTAATGGTACAATTAACATTTACTTCTTCATTCCAGTCATTAATACTCCCAAATAGGTCTTTACATTTTGTTTTAAAAATTAGAAATAGCTTGTATTCAAAGCTTTTTGTAATTTCTTTTGTTACGAAAGGAACTAGAAAGAAACTGTTACTAACCAACGACAAACAACTAATTGTGTATTGCCCAGTGACATCTTTCTAATTGTGTGTCAGATTTGATTTAAATTCGTTGATTATTATATTTTGTGCTTTACAAAACGATTCAGCAACAAATAATTAGTTTTGTAAAATTGGAACAACGTAGTATCATCAAATTTTTGTCAAAGAAACAGAATTCGTCTAAAATTATTTACGAAGGAATTATTCCAGTGTACGGAAGTGAAAATTTGTCATATTTTAAAGTGCAATATTGGTCAAAACTACTTCAGCGGGTCCAAACTATCTGCTTCTGGGTTTCCGGGCTACCGGGAAGTCTACGTACCAAATTATTTCAGCGGGGTCCTAAGTCATTTGAAGATGATCCAAGAAGCTAAAGACATTCGCGCAACTATTCCGTTTGCAAGAAAATTGAAATAACGGTTTTCTATAATCTTTACTTTTGCCGAAGTACTAAATATATCTGAACTAAGTATTCTAAAAATTCTAAATGAAAAACTAGACATGAATAAAGTTTCAGTAAGGTGAGTTCCAAAATTGTTAATTCCAGGACAAAAAATGTTTAGGCAACGAATTTGGCATAAGAATTTGACATTTTTGAAAGCAAACGTTGGCTTTTTTCCTAAGATAGTGACAGGCAATAAGACATGGGTACATCATAGGGATCCAATGTCTTCGGCTGCACTACAACGTTTCGCACGGTCAATTAACATATCGAATCAATTTTTAAGTTAATCTTTATATATATATCCTTCAAGATCGCTGTCGACGCCTTTTTAAAAGCTTCGACGTTGGCATAATGGTGTCCTTTCATCGACAAATGTAGTTTTGAGAATAGGTAGAACTCACAGGGGACCAAATCCGGTGAATACGATGAATGGTTAATGGTTAAAATGCCATTTGTAGTCAGAAAATCAGTGATAAGCTATTTTCACGATATTGAGGGCGCACACGACGAATACGCACCAAAAGACGCTTCATACCACCAAGATAATATTCAGCACTGACTGTTCGACTACCATAGTTGATACAAACTCTTTGTGCACTATGCCGTTCTAATCGTAAAAACAAATCAACATGGTCTTCACTTTCGACTTCTCCAAACGGCTTTTTTCGGTTTTTCTTTGCTTGGATGCTTCCTTTCAAAGCTTTAACTCTTGGTCTCTAGATCATATTGAAAACACCAACTTCGCCAGTTACAATAGAATACCTGAAGTTTTCGTCCTTTCTTGAGTCTTTAATGAAGTTTGTACAATGTTGACTTTAGTTAGCTTGTGTGATACAAACCTTGCACAAATCTTTCTCATTCCAAAATTCTGTGTCAAAATGCGATGAATTGAATCTTTGAAAATATTTAATTCCATTCCCACGTATCACAATGAGGATTTCGGCTCATTTCTGATAAATTCATGGACAAGTTTGATGTTACTTTCCGTAACAACAGATTTTTTTCTACCAGGATGTTCGCCGTCATTTATGTCCGTACGACCATCTTTAAAACAGAACTTGATATTTGTTCTTTGTTCAAAATTCATTTTTCGACCAATGCTAAATACACACTGTTACTTTATGCGGAATTTCTCTGCTTCTAATCATACAAATGTCATGATATTTTTACGTAACATTGGTGAAAGATCTACCTCTACGCAAAAATTTTTAAATAATGCCACTATTTTAAAAATGTTCGGTTTTCTCTGTGATAGACTGTGTAGATTATTAAAACAGAAGATCGTATTATTAGTGACATAGGCCAGTCAAAATCTACAAAGTTTCCATAAAATAAAATTTGGTTGCAATTTTTTTAGTTCGTTTGTAATCCACGACGAATTATTTTCGTAAAGAAGCTCAAATTTTAGTAATTAAGGTACGAATTACGTCCTCATTCTAACTTGTTTCAACTGTATCGCAAGGATGGGGAACTGAAATAAATATAAATTTTCCAAAGTAGTACAATAAATTATTAAATTCCGAATAGGAATTTAGATAGATAGATAGATATTCTTTAGTAGTATTTTAAATACTTTTACAATTTACGTTGTAGTAAGTAATTTTACAAACAAGGTAGTATGTTATGAATTTAAAATTAAAACTTTAACTTGATTTCAACAAAATTAACAAATGAAGTAGTTTTTAACAAAACCAACACATTGTCTTTTGAAAATATAATAATTTCTTTGAGTTTTCAACTGATTTGGGATTTCATTATATAAATTAAGTCCATTATAGAATAGTGAACGCTCCATTGCTGTTGACGTTGTTCTTTGTAGCCTAAAGTTTTCGGCGTTTCTAAGCCCATACGGTTGCACCTCACCTACATATCTGATGTTTTCACAAAGATACTCTGGCGCATTTCCCATCTTAATTTTTTGCGCAAAGCATATGGTATTCATTTCTAACTTCTGTCTAATATTTAACCATTGTAGTGAATTAAGCATTGCTGATATGGATGTATAACGGTTGCATTTTAAAATACATCTCATGGCTTTGTTTTGTAGTTTCTGCATTCTCTCAATTTGCGATTCTAAGCAGCACGTATATATTATAGTTGAACAAA